>PVJL010007199.1:0-81315 GCA_004026885.1 Lyroderma lyra
AAAAGAAATGAACAAACAAATAACCTATGGACACAATCAATAGTTTAATGTTTACTTGGGGATGAGTGGGTCAGGGAGGGGAGAAAGGGGAGGGGGTGGGAGAGGAGGGGGGAAGCTAAATATAAGGTGATGGAAAGAGAAGTCACATTAGGTGGTGAACTTATTATACATCAAGGTGACAATGCACTGTAGAATTGTATGCCTGAAACCTATGTAATCCTTGCTAACCGATGTCACCCCAATAAGTCTAACAATAAAAATGAATTTAAAAAAAAAACAAAAAACAGGGAGTTCCCTGATGGTGTAGTGGCTTAAGGCTTCGGCGCTGGCGCTGTCAGCGCTACGGTCTGGGTTCAATTCCCAGCCAGGGAACTACCCACATACCAAAATGCAAAAAAACAAAAAACAAAAAAATAAGATGGTGTTAGTTGCGGGGATTTTAGCTGTATAAAGTCCCATACTTATATTATTTTATTCCTGTTTCTTGAGAACCCAACCCTGCACTATCTCTGTGAGAGAAGGTTTATTTATATTTGACAATGAATGGAAACATAATTTCATTCATATAGACTGAGAGTTGTGCCCACTTGAAATGCATATCAGAGTCTCATGAGTGTTGTTCTCAAGTAATAGATTCCTCTACAGGGAGTCTGATATGCCTCCTGAGAGGGTAAGTACTCCTGCTGGGTGATAATCATTGTTTTCTAAGAGTCTAATTACCCACTAAAATAGTACGGAAGCAGAAAATAAGGTTAATCACTACCAAATATAATTATTTTCCAAACAATTTTTATGATGATTAACATTTATTGAACATTTATATGCTAGAAATGGCTCTAAATTTGTTCACATATACGTAATGCACTACATTCCAGATATACCCCGTGAGGTAGTTATTGCTATTTTCTTCATTTTACTGATGAGAAAACAGGCAGAGAGAAGTTAAATTCTTTACCTAAGGTCACATAGCTAATAAATAGTTATGCCAGAATTGAAACAACTTGGGCTAAAATCAAAAATCCTTCTTGACCTCACCTTTACCCTTGCAGTCCTAATCTCCTGCCCAGAGGTAACCTGAATTATCTGTTTGGTGTGTGACCTTCTAGATTTCATTCTATGTATGTATATACATAAGTACCTACCCACAGGAAATAAATATTTCCCCAAATGTGGGAAACTTGGTTGCCTAATTTGTAGCAGTGGTGGACTGCACTCGTGCTCTCCCTTGTTTAAAAAGATGATCCAGAAACTAGTATTAGATTTCAATTTTCTCCCATAGAGTACATTGAGACCCTTAAGAATTTGCAGTTCCATTATTTACAGAAGATCTGAGCTAAACCTGGAGCTAGAAAACACAGCTCTAGACCAATAGTTGTTCTCAATCATGACTGCACAGTAAAATCACCTGAGGAGCTTTTAATAAGAACTGATATCCAAGCATGAACCTAGATCAACTGAGTCAGAAACACAAAAGACAGAGTCCTGCATTAATATTTCTTAAAGGCTTCCCCAGGTGACCCTGATGACCAGCCAGGGCTGAAAACTGCTGCTTTAGTGCAGGACTTGGTAAACTATTGCCCTTGGGACAAATCCAGTTAGCCACCTGTTTTCCTACTACCCACAGTGAAGAATTGTTTCTACATTTTTAAATGCTTAGAAAAAATCATGGAACAATAATATTTCAAAATATACACAATATATTAAATTCTAATTTGTGTCCACAAATAAAGTTTTATTGGAACACAGCCATGCCCACTCATTTCTGTATTATCTATGGTTGTTTGAAACAGAGACTATATAACTTATAAACCCTAAAATACTATCTAGTCCTTTACCAAAAAAACAATGCTGACTTCTGGTTAGGTCATTGCCTTCCTAAGAGATCCACCTTCACAGATTCTATAAAAGCAAAAGGACCAAGTACACCGCTGTCTAACTAAGAGATTCTAAACCTCAGTCATGTCCTTACTTGGGATCACTTCATGAATCAAATTATAAACAAAATTTTGAAAGGGTCTGCATTTTTCTGGACAAAAGATCTATAGCAGGAGCAATTTCTTCACAAATTTTCCTAGGTAATTAATAAGCCTAATTGCATAGGTAGAAGACATAAAGTAGTCAGGGATAGGTTGAAAATAAGCAGTGACTGGGATGAGATATTATAGTGGCACCAGATTCAATTAATGTCTGTTAATTGGAAATAGTAATACTTCAAAGATTAGGCATCAGCCTAAATATCACTAAATTTCCTTATCTGGGCAAAGGAGATGATCAATTCTAATTTCAGAAGTGTTATTAGGACCAGATCAGATTATGAGTGATAAAATGCTTAGAAAAACAATAAAGCATGATGATTAATTATTTCTGCTTAATGGTTCATTTACTTTCATTTAAAAAAAATGGTTATCAGATCAAGCAATAAAAAGGAAAAAGGGAAAACAATATCCAGAAGACTGCTAGGAAATAATTCATTTGGAATGTGACATTAAGACTGTGGATTGGATTTTTTAAATATTTGGAAATTTGTCTAAAAATACACTGATATCATGGATCCAGGGCCCCTGATGACCACATTCAACCTGTTCTGGAATTCCCCAAAGGTTTTACCAGCAAAAGTTTCTCACAGGCCCTCATCAGTAGATCTAAGGAAGGTTTAAATGACCATATTCTTCTTCCAATCTCTTTCAAGTCACTTGGAGAACATCCTACTCCCTACCCACCAAAAATGCAAAGCAAAAAAATAAACAGAAAAGAAGATTCTTCATGTCAGAAAAGATGGCACACTGATTTCAGGAAAAAAGCTTTCTAATGTGGGGCATAGCCAATGTTTTCAAAATGTTTGCTGTACTTAGATTTTTTAATAGAAAGAACTAATTTTATTTTTATTGATTTCATAGACAGTGTGTCTGGGGGAAGACCTGTGAATCTCAGTTTAGAGTCATCGTGTCAGGATGCTTCTCATATATAAATATCATCATGGGCACGTAACATAATACGGTTGTCTTATTCATTCACTGGAATTGTGACCCTCCAGTCACAAGAATTCAAGGAACATGACACCCCAGCTCAACAATGAGAAGGAAGAAGAGTCGGGTGACTATATGTTTCAGGTTCCTTTACCCCCACTGTGACTCTCAGATGCAGTTTACCTAAGGGGACGTTCACAGCTTCAGTTAGATTATCTTTCCCCCAGTAGCTGACTCATGAACCATAAATATGGATATCCCTAATGAAAATGTGGTTCAAGTAAAATTTTTTAAAAGCTCACTCCTTAGGTTCCTGAAAAATTCATGGTATACGTGTGCTAAATTTGGTTATTACTGAAGTAAGACAAGCAAAATCAGCACATGGCTCATTAAGAAAAACCAAATGGTATAGATGTTAGCAATTTAATTGTAGGCAAGCTTTCAGATTTCACAGAATGGCCTATTTTAAATCAGTTATATGAAATACAAGGCAAATTTACAAGGGGTTCTGTTTAATTGGGTCACCCCCTTCTTGGTCCATACCTGAGATAGAGAACCATTAATGACCCAGGCTTTATTTCACAAGTGGTTTTTGGAGGCAATCTCGTTACTTTATAGTCATAACTCACAAACCCAGTCATTGAGGAGAAATATGAGAGCAAGGAGCTTTTTTGAAGCCCATACCACTTTCTATTCTGATCCAATACAAATGTTCTCTCCCCAAGGCACAAGAAGGATACATGGAGTGCATCTTGGCTACAACATATGGTGCTGAAACAGCAAGCTGATGTTTTTAGCAGTACTTGACAGTGGTAAGAGATCAATTATTGTCACATAAATATTAAAAAGCTCCCCTAGTACTCTGTTGGAATTAGAGTATATTTAACCATGATAACTAGCTCCTTGTTATTAACAACCAAATTTGCCTGAGAAACAAATGTCACCCTATCAAGTGAAGCTCAATTAAATCCTTAATTGGTCTAAGGTTTTCTCGCTTCTGTTGATGCTGCTGCCTCCATCTGTAATGAAAGCCCCCAAAAATGAAATAAATACCTATTACTTTCCCTGGGGATCATGATTCTTCCATCCTGCAGGTGATAGGAACTTTCTGGAGACTGCCCAATGTAGCTTTTGTCTAGGAAACTCTTAAATCCTAGAGAAAATTGAACCTGGCCCTGGAATCTGAAGCACAATCTCTTTTGCTCTTGAGGATCCTGAAGTTGTTTTGTAGCAGAGTTCAGCAATCCAACTACCACCAAGCATTGACTGAGTGCAATTAGCTCAAACCCCTAATCCTCAAGGCCCAGCCTTCTCCTGGAAAGGATTGGGAGAGGTAACGAAGAAAAAAGTATTTTCTAAGAGGTTGAAAATTCCAGTTTCAATGCTTACCTAGTCTCCTATGACTCCAGGAGAATCATGTGGTCTGGAGAGATCAGGTGCAGAATTTCTAGGTGAGGTCACTGGCAAATACCTTCCCATTTCTTCAAAGCTAGAATGGCAAGGCATTCCCTAAAAACTGAGGGCACCTTCCCTGGTTTTTGTTGTAATTCAAATTAAAGACACACCAGATCCAAAGAGAACAATTTCCAATTACTAAATGAAAAAGATCAATGTTTTAATTATCTGGGAGTGTATGCAGTTGTGCACAGAACAGGCAGGAAGACATTCAAAGCATCAAAAGATTGTTGATCAAAAAGAAATAAATTCCAACATACACAGTTGTAGAAAGAATATTAATAAGCTAAAATAACAAGCTTTGGCTATAGAGTCATGAGAAGGAAGCCTTTCCTCTGAACTGAACAGGAGGAAGCAAAACAGTGTATACTGGCTGAGAGCGTATGTGCTGAACCTGGATTGCCTGGGCTCAAATTCTGGCTGTGCTACGTTCTTGAACAAATCACTTAGCCTTCCTGTGCCACAATTTCTTAATTTAAAAATCAAAACAATAATAGTGCATACTTCATAAGGTTGTTATAAAGCTTATTGAGTTAATTCTTAAGTGTTCAATTCAAGTTTAAAACAAAGTTTTCAATCCTCAACTTTAGAATTCATATTTATTTCTAATTTAGCTTCAAAGAACAACAGCTCCCACCATTTTAAGTCCCCTGTCTGCCTCTGCATTTCTCTTGGTAAAAAAGGGGAAACTTACAAGCAAAGATTTAGCTTTATGTGGGTGCCATATACAGCAAGGAAGACTGAGGGTGAGTCCTTTGAAATCACAAACCTGTACCCCTCCTATTCAAGGAGCTCTCCAGTGTGGCTGCAGATCAGCATCAAATGTTCTCAGTATGGACATACCTCATTTCTCCAGCTTCACAAGGACCTCTCCCAAGGAGCAGGCTTCCCTGAGCTGGCAGAGTTACAGAGTGACTATTCATTTTAGGAGGTATTATTAATTATTTTGGCACCTGCCTCTGCCATCTGTATTTTTGGTATAAATATATGATTGACTAGGGCCAGGGCCTTGCCTGCAATGAGATGATTAGAAAAGCAGTGCCTTAGTGAAATCACTTGTGCAGCTCTTCCCAACCGACCCTTTGCATCAAGAACACATTTTTCTCCCTGTCTCCACTATTCTGCTCTTTTTTTATGAGAAAATAAAGAAACCTGTCTTTTCTTCATATTCTCATCCCAGCTGGTGTTTATTCTCTCTCCCTTTCCCTTCCTCCTCACCCCACTTAGGGGAAAAATAAAAGGAAAAGTAGTTGGTTTCTATGCAGTTGAAAGATTGCCTTGTTCTGTTAACAATTTGGGTAGAAGGGGCAAGAAAGAAAGTAGAATTCAATGAAACCACCAGGAGTGATAGTACTGCATGCAACCTCCCTGCCCCTTCAGCCCACATTTGTGTTTGTATATTTTATCTTTCATTACAACTCCTTAGAGGTGAGGGATGTTGCTTCCTTTACACTGTGGCCAGCTCATAGCATAATCATGTAATAATGGTTAACATTTGCTGAGTACCAAGTGTATGTCAAGCATGGAGATAAACACACATTACTTCTTTGAATCTCCCTATCAGCTATATAGGATCAGTACTCATGATCTGTCATTGACAGATGCAGAAACTGAATCAAAGCTGACAAGAGCTGCCTAAGTTCACAGGGTAAGAAGAGAAGACTCCAAAGACTGTATGGGTAACCACACTTCAGATGTATGGTTTCGTAGGTAACGTGTGAGCTCATTATGACTGCAAGCCTTTGGAAGACAGGCTGCAACTACACTTCCACTATTAACTAAATTATTGGAGGCAACCAAACCACATACAACGATCTTTCTCATGTATAGGAAGAGAAGAGCTGTTCTTTAGAGCAGCGGTTCTCAACCTGTGGGTCGCGACCCCTTTGGGGGTTGAACGACCCTTTCACAGGGGTTGCCTAAGACCATTGGAAAACACATATTTCCGATGGACTTAGGAACCAAGACACCACTCCTCTATCCATCTCCAGGTGGGTCTGCCCACATGCAGATACGCCCATATATGAGTACCGGGCGTGATGAGATCATCACGTCAACCCCATCACATACACACCATACAAATACAGGTGTATGTGACAGGGTTGGCACCATAATGTACTTATGCGGACCAGTCACACGTGTAGAGAGCAGCTACCAATAATTTTATGTTTGGGGGTCAACACAACATGAGGAACTGTATTAAAGGGTCGCAGCCTTAGGAAGGCTGAGAACCACTGTTTTAGAGGTTCTTTAATGGGTTTAGAAAAGGCCATTAATTCTAAGTTACTCTCCTGCTGTGTGCTTGACAATGATAGGTGAGCTGTGAGTCTGACAGGATTATTCTGAGGTAAGGAACAGCATCTTTGTACAGGAGGATTCTTAAATTCCTCACAACATAAAGAGAAGAAAACATAGTAAGTGAAATTACGAAGCCATTTTTGTTAATGGGGAGAGTAAATTTAGTGCTCATGAGAGCGAGGAACTCAACAGGATGATGATCTGGAGCAGACCACTGAGTTTCACAACTCAGACTCTGCCAGTCTCCTCCGTAAATACCCAGGCTATTCCAGGCTTGCTTCCTCTTTGGAGCAGATGCCACCAGTTTCAGAACACCCTGGGGGCCAGAGACGTAATTGGCAAAAAAGGCAAAAGACCACGTGGTGACATCACTGCACATTCATTCAGGGCTTTACAGTTTGCAAAGTGCCATGGGCTACATGATCTTATTTGTTCCCCTTATGGTGGAAGTCAATTACTACCAACCCCATTTTCCACAACAGGATCAGGAGACTTCATTTGATTACTGGACATGCCTCGGCTCCCACAGCTACTGAAGTAAGAGAATTGGGATTAAAAATGAGGTCAGCTGACTCAGAATCCCTGCATTTTCTGATCATGTGATTTAAGAAATAGGAATTGAGTTTCCATTTGTTAAATTACATCAGAGTATTTCTAGATACCAAGGAACATCCCATTTCAATGTATGAGGGCTGTTTGGAAAAAGTCCAGCCATAATTGCCTCTATTTTTCATATTACATGGATGGATACCTTCCAGACAGCCATTGTATATATAAAGGACCTGGCATACACCCTACAGGCTCCCTGAGAAGTCACACACTCTTATTGGTGTGGTTAGAAAATTTCTGAAACATGTATCACCCAGCCAAACCTCCTTCAATCTCTGGATCCAGCCTTCCTCCTCTCTAAAGTCCTAGGGAACACAAATACAGAAGTATATCACTCCATGTAGTGTTGCACATATACTGTACTTGATTTAGTAGTTTCATTCCATCTTACCAGGTTTGATGTTTCACGTGTGAATTCCGCCTCTCCAGAGAGAATGAAAGCTTTTGTGTGTCTTGCTACTGTGCCCAGAACTGTGATGACCACATGAGTGACTGATAATGCAAGTATTTTTATATTTATGTCCACATTACAGTTAACAAGGAGGTTAGCTATAGATCTTCAACAAATCCAGAACAAAGTAGATCAATACTGACATTGAGAGAGAGGGGCTCAGCAAGATGGCAACAAGAGAGGGGATCCCTAAAATCTCTCTTAGAAAATACAATTAAATGGTCAGCTGTGATCCAACATGCAAAACCCTGAGTAGCACAGTGACAGCTCAAGGATCTACACATCACAAGAAAACACCTGAAGGTTAGAGAAAGGGGAATGAACAGGAGAGAAGGGAGGGAGCAGAGACGGATTGTGACCTGCCCGACCTCAGCTAACTGAAGAAACTAGGAAGGCATCAGGGAACACTGGCAAAGGAGCAGCATGATACCAGGTGACAGGGAGGCCAAGTGGCGATAAGAATGGAAGCCAGAGTGGCAGGAAACCTGCAAGACCGTGGGCGAGCTGGACTGAACAGAAGCATGTTAGAGACACAGTCCAGGAGCCATGCCCTGGGTGGCACAGAAGCTAAGCAACACATCTGAACTGCCTTAGGTGTGAATAGGGCCCCCAGCTGCAGCACCACAGCTCCCAGTGCTTGATTAACACTTCCAAGAGTGGCTGCCTGCTGTAAAAACACTAAAACTCTGAAACATGTTCCTGGGTAAAATGCAGGCTCATGAGAAGGAAGAAAACCTGAGCTGGTGACACTCGCCCCAAATAATGTGAGCCCAGGCCACTATCAGCTCACTTTCCATTGGCCTCCCCACTTTTCCCCAGCATCCCCAACGAACCACAGGAAGTAGAGGGACCTCAGACTGCCCCGCCCCCAAACCCAGGTGGAGGCTGGAGATACAATTCCCAGGCACCACTCCTAACTCTTCCAAAGCTTGCCCCCATCACCACCTAGTGTCTGCTCTACAGCAAGACACTACAGTGATACCAACAGGGAAGAGAAAGGAGAGATCTCTCTGGAAATATCACAGAAAAAGTTCTCATGCCTAAAAAGGAGGCATGGTGTCCACTGCTACTCAGCAAAGAAGCACTATGAATACCTTAGGATTCAAAGCCTATCAGAAAAATGAAAATCTCCAGAAAAAGATCTTATAGATTTAGAAATTTATGAACTAAGTGACATAGAATACAAAGCTGCAGTTCTAAAGACTCTCAGAGAAATGAAAATATATTGCCAGAACACCATAGCTGAGATAAATAATCTCAGAAAGGAAATTCGTGAACAAAAGGAACATTTTAACAAAGAAATTGAAATTATAAGGAAGAATCAGATGGAAATTTGAGACATAATGCAATAAAATAGGTGAGAAATGAAATAACTGCCATAGGAAACAGGGCCAACCAGATGGAGGAAAGAATACTGAAGATCAGAACTTGGAAACAACACAGAAAGAAGATAAGGACTTCAGAGTCAAAAGGACTGAAAGAACTCTACAAAAACTATCTGATTCCATAGGGGGAAAAAAAGCAATATTTAAATAATAGGGTTAGAAGCAGGAGCAAAAAATAGCTCTACAGAGAGCATATTCAAACAAATAGTAGATGAGAATTTTCTAAACCCATGGAAAGATCTGGAAGCCCAAATTCAAGAAGCAAATAGATCCCACAGCTACCTGGACCCTAGCAGATCTTCCAAGACACATTATGCTGAAAATGTTAAAAATCAAAAACAGAATTGTATGCCTGAAACCTATGTAATCTTTGCTACAAGATGTTGCCACAATAAGTCTAGCAATAAAAACCCCCAAAACAAAGAGACAATTCCCAAGGCAGCCAAGGTTGGGGAAACTATACCCTTTAAAGGAAAACCCATCAAGTTATCATCAGACTTCTCAGCAGAAACTCTACAAGTCAGGAGGGAGTAGAATCAAATATTCAAAATATTAAAAGAAAGAAACTTCCAGCCAAGAATAAATTATCTGGCAAAATTTTCCTTTAGATATGAAGTAGTAATAAAGACCTCATACATACAGAAACTGAGGGAATTCCCCAGTACAAGGCCAGCATTACATGAAACACTGAAGAAGGCTCTTCAACCTGAAACAAAACATCAGAATAAATGGAATAGTGTTGGGACAACAAAAAAGAAATAAAAATTAAAAAAGAAAGAAAGAATGACCATAGGAAATCCTCATATATCAAGAATCACCCTAAATGTAAATGATCTGAACTCCTCAATAAAAAGACACAGAGTAGCAGACTGGATTAAAAAACAAAACCCATCCATGAGCTGCCTCCAAGAGACATACCTCAGCCATAAGGACAAACACAACCTCAGAGTGAAAGCATAGAAAACAATACTCCAAGCAAATGGTATTTAGAGAAAAGCAGGAGTTGCCATACTGATCTCTGACAAAACAAACTTTAGGTTAAAAAGATAACAAGAGACAAAGATGGACATTTTATAGTGAAAAAAGGGACAGTACAAGAAGAAGACTTGACACTAATTAATATGTATGCCTTCTATCAGGAAACACCAAAATATACAAAGCAATACTAACAGATCTGAAAGAAGAAATTGACAAAATCACAATAATTGTAGGAGACCTAATCACACCTTTAACAGCCATAGACAGATTATCCAAACAGAAAATAAATAAGGAAATTGAGCTTTAAATGACATATTACAGCAATTGGCCATAATTGGCATTTACAGGACACTTCATCTAGCAAAAAGAGACTATACCTTCTTTTCTAGTGCACATGGATCATTCTCGAGGATAGAACATATGCTGGGACACAAAACTAGCCTTGGCAAATTCTAGAAGATTGAAATCATACCAAGTGTATTCTCAGACCACAAAGTGTTGAAATTGGAGAGCAACTGCCAAAAGAAATCAGAAAAAAATCACATATACATGGAGATAAAACAACATATTACTAAAAAAATGACTGGATAAAAGAAGAAATCAAAGAGATTTAAAAATACATAGAAACTAATGACAAGGAAAATATAACATATCAAAATTATTGGGATGCAGCGAAAACAGTAATAAGTATTTTTACACGCCTATCTTAAGAAACAAGAGAAATCACAAGTAAATATCCAAAAATCCCATCTTAAAAAAAAAAAACAGAAAAAGAGCACACACACACAAACACACAAAACAAAGGCAGCAGAAAAAAGGAGTTATAAGAAATTAGAACAGAGCTAATCAAAATTGAGAACAGAAAGACATTAGGAAAAATTAATGCAACAAAGAACTGTTTTTTGCAAAAAAATTGATAAACACCTGGCTAGACTAACCAAAGGACAAAAGGAAATGACACAAACATCCAAAATTATAAATTAAAGGGGAAAAATTAAAACTGATAACACAGAAATACAAAGGATCATAAGAAAATATTATGAAGGGCTTTATGCCACTAAAATTAACAACCTAGAAAAAATGGACAAGTTTCAAGAAACATACAGTCTACCTAGACTGAACCAAGAATAACTGGATAATCTAAATAGACCAATCAGTAGTAATGAAATTGAAATGACTATCCACAACTTCCCTAGAGGCAGAAGCCCCAGACCAGACAGTTTCACCAACAAATTTTACCAAGCATTCAAAGAAGAAATAACGACTGTCCTCCTCAGACTCTTCCAAAAAATTGAAGATGAGGCAATACTTCCTGACTCCTTCTACAAGATCATCATTACACTAATACCAAAACCTAGTAAAAAACAACACACACACACACACACACACACACACAGAGAGAGAGAGAGAGAGAGAGAGAGAGAGAGACCAAAAAAAAAATACTATAGACAAATATCTCTGATGAACACAGATGCAAAAATCCTAAACAAAATGTTAGCAAATAGAATACAATAATACATCAAAAAGATTATACACCTGATCAAGTGGGATTCATCCCAGGAGCACAAGGATGGTTCAACATATGAAAATCAATCAATGTGATACACCATATAAACAAACTAAAAGATAAAAACCATATGATCATATCAATTGATGCAGAAAAAGCATTTGAAAAGATACAACATTCATTTATGATCAAAACACTGAATAAAATGGGTACAGAAGGAAAGCACCTCAACATAATAAAGGCCATATATGGCAAACCCTCACCTACTATCATACTGAATGGGGAAAAGCTGAAACCCATTCCCCTAAAATCAGGAAGAAGACAGAGATGTCCCCTGCCACCACTCTATTCAATATAGTACTGCAAGTTCTAGACAGAGCAATCAGGCAAGAGAAAAGAATAAAAGATATCGAAATTGGGAGAGAAGAAGTCAAACTGTCACTATTTGCACATGACATGATCCTTTATGTAGAAAATTTTAAAGAATCCACCAGGAAACTATTAGAAACAGTGAAGTCGCAGGATACAAAATCAATGTACATCAACTGCATTCGTATATACAAACAACAAATCTTCAGAAAAAGAAATGAGTCAATACCTTTTGTGATCACAAAGGGGAGAAAGGGGAGGGGGTGGGAGAGGAGGGGGGAAGCTAAATATAAGGTGATGGAAAGAGAAGTCACATTAGGTGGTGAACTTATTATACATCAAGTTGACAATGCACTGTAGAATTGTATGCCTGAAACCTATGTAATCCTTGCTAACAGATGTCACCCCAATAAGTCTAACAATAAAAATGAATTTTAAAAAAAGGATGAAATAGCTGGGAATTAACTTAACAAAGAACATGACAGACTTAAACCCAACTTTTGAAAGAGATTGAAGAGGACACAAAGAAATTGAAAGATATTCCATATTGCGGGATAGGAAGACTTAACGTTGTTAAAATGGCCATATTACCCCAAGCAATATACACATTTAATGCAATTCCCATCAAAATCTCAGAATCATACTTTCAGAAAATAGATTTAAAATATTATCAGATTTGTATGGAAACACAAAAGAACTCCAATTGCCAAAGCAATACTACATAAAAAGAGAAAGGCTGATGGTATCACACTCCCTGATTTCAATTTATGCTACAAAGCATCAATAATCAAAACAGCTTGGTATTGGCAGAAAAACACACAGACTGATGGAACATAATTGGAAACCCAGGAACAAATCCACAAATATATGGACAAATAATTTTTGATAGTGGAGCAAAAAATATACAATGGGGAAAAGAAAGCCTCTTCAGTAGATGGTGCAGGGAAAACTGAAAAAACATATGCAAAATAATGGATCTGAGCTGTGAACTTCCACCATAATACTAAAATTAATTCAAAATGGATTAAAGATCTCCACATAAGACCTTCAACAATAAACTGAATAGAAGAAGACATTGGTACTAAACTTAGACACCTAGGGCTCAAGGAAGATTTCATGAACCTGACCTCAAAGGCAAGGGAAGTGAAAGGAAAAATAAATGAATGGGACTATACCAAACTAAAAAGCTTCTGCATAGCAAAAGAAACCATCAATGAAGCAAAAATACAGCCAACTGCATAGGAGAAAAATATTTGCAAACAACACATCTGATCAGGGTCTAATATCTAAAATATATAAAGAACTAGTACAACTCAACAAAATACAACCCAATTAAAAAGTGTGCAGAGGACCTAAACAGACACTTCTCCCACAAAGATATACAAATGGCCAATAGACGTATTTTAAAATGCTCAATCTCATAACTATTAGGGAAATGCAAATCAAAACCACAATGAGATAACACCTCACAACTGTTAAAATGGCTCTTATCAACAAGACAAGGAATAACAAGAGCTGGAGAGGATGAGGAGGATAAGGAATTCTCGTACACTGCTGATGGGAATGCAAATTGGTACAACCACCATGAAAGACAGTGTGGAGATTCCTCAGAAAACTGGGAATGGTGTTACCATATGACCTGGCAATCCTCCTTCTGGGTATCTACCCCAAAATTTCAAAAACAGTTCGCAAAGATTTATATATCCCAATGTTCATCACAGTGCTATTCACAGTGGCTAAGACATGGAAACAACCAAAGTGCCCTTCAATAGATGACTGGATAAAGAAGCTGTGGTACATATGCACAATGGAATATTACTCAGCTATAAGAAAAGATGAAATACTGCCCTTTGCAACAAAATGGATGGACCTTGATATCACCATGTAAAGCGACATAAGCCAGACAGAAAAAAAAACAAAAAACAAGAACCATGTGACTTCACTGATATGTGGAATATAAAATTGAAAGCAACATAGAAACAAAAAACTCATGGACACAGTCAATAATTTAGTAGTTACCTGGAGGCAAAGGGGAAGGGTTGGGATAAGATGGATGGGTGGGAGAAGAGGGAGGGGGAGCCAAGTGTATAGTGATCGAAAGAAAACCGACACTGGGTGGTGAACATATAATGGAACACATGGACAATGCACTATAGAATTGTACACCTGGAACCTACTAATTCTTGTTAACCAATATTAGCCCAATAAGTCTAACAATAAAAACAAAAATAAAAAAGGAAATCACAATAAATGGTAGCTTTCAAGTAAAAAAATAGAATGACATTGAAAATCATAACTGTTTACCAAGCACCTACTTACTACATGCCAGGCATTGGGCTAGGAACTTTATATGCATTAACTCATTTAATCTTCTAACAATTTCATAAGGCTGAAACTACTATCATTGTTAATCTTCAGAAGAAACTAAAGTTTGAGTCAGTGGTTCTCAAACTTTATGACCTCAAGGCCAGTTTACATTCATAAAAATAATGGAGGAACCCAATGAACTTTTTTTATATGTGATGTGTGTGTATATATATATATATATATATATATATATATATATATATACATATATATTTCATATTAGAAGTTAAAACTGAAAATTTTAAAACACAAAAGTACACAAGCACACATCTCATTAGCCATCAGAGTAATGATATCATCACACATCATGGAGCCTCTGGAAAACTTCACTGTCTACTTGTTTAAGAGAATGGAAGTAAAACAGAAAAATAACATCTTAGTATTATTATAAAAATACTTCTGACCTCATGGACCTCCTTGATTTCTCATACCATACTTTGAAAACTATTGACCTACAGGGTTGAATAAGAGTTCAAGATTACTTAAAAAGTGATCAAATTTAAACCATAGCATCTGAGTCCAGAGGCCCTGCTTTTAATCACTGAATTACATCACTGTCTCCCTAAAAGAGATTTCTTTGGTCTGCTCTCAGGTCAGGAAGGAAAAGGGGTAGCTACATTCTATAGGAAACAATTATTATGATGACAATGAATATTAATGATAGAGATACCCAGTGATATACTGCATTCTTTGCTTAGCTGGAGATGGCTGATTGTCCAGAATTCTTGGGCTTCTCTTTGTCATCTACCCTGAGGACAGAGCCTTGATAGGCCTCCCTCTTTTCTACAACCTCCTACCTTGTTCTGCCATGTGCTGGTGAAGAGAGAAGGTTCTACTAATTACTGGTTGTGTGACTTTGGACAAGAGATTTAATCTCCCACCACCTCAGTTTTTGCACCTATACAACAGAGATAAGAATAATACCTATCTTACAGCTGTAATTATGAGAATTAAATAAGATAATATATGTAAGGTTTTCAGAATAGAGATGGCCATATGGTTAATAAATTATCTTTAAAATATATTAAAAAGAGGAAACCAATACTACTACTAACAATAATTTGTTGAGTATGTATGTGATGCAGTATACTAACTCTTTGTAACTAAATCTTCACAACAACCTTTAAGAATGGGATCATTTTTCCAATAAAAAATACTGGAACAGAGAGATTAGGTGGCGTGATCAAGGTCACAGAACTCATAAGTGATGGCATTGTAACTCAAACACAGGCTGTTTCATTCCAGAACCTGAGTTTAGAACCACAGAGCTCTACTCAAATAAAGTCAAAGCTGCTATTCCCATTGGAAGCAGAAAACCAAACCTTTATCATTACCATCTTTGGATCCAACATGAGCATAAGGTAACAAATTGGAGCCTTTTCATCAACAGTGTGCAAAGGATCAAGGAGATGAGGATCTGCACTGCTCATGGATGAGATACCCACAATGGTTGCCTATGGGTGGCAAGAATACAACAGGAGGCACAATGTCCTCCTTATCACCATGTATTTGTTTCAAAGCCTGGGAACCTTATGTATAAAATCTATGCACAGAATAAATTGAAACCCTTTGCTTCATTCAATTCCTTTCCATTGACTAATGAAATAGCCAGTGTACCGAACCACAAGCACCTAACTGGCTCCCAGGCAGTCTTGCAGAAGCCAGAAGCCTTCATCAGTGATCTGTCAAGTAATTAGTGGTTGATTGGCCACTTATTTTCCTTCATTTCAAAGTGACACAAGACAAGGAAGTGCACATTATACTTATTTCATTTTACCACTTTGCAACCTAGACAAATTAGGCAGCTGCTGAATTTATGCTTTGCCTTCAGTTTTATCCCTCCTCCAGAAATATTAGTAACATTTGCAAGGACCCCTTAACTGCCTCAGTGACATCAAATCAAGTAATGAGGTGAAACAGAGAACTTGTGTATGTTGGGGGGAATAAGGAGTAGACCCATGGAGTATGAATCAAAACTCAGTACAGTATGCCACTGGTGTCAGAGGCATAAATTTGTGCAAAGAGAAACTACACACAATTGTTTAGTGTGGTCTGAAGCAGTGGCTTTAATAAACTAATATCTCACATTTATTGAATATAGTAAATATGCCAAGCATGTGCTTTACATGTATTAACTCACTTATTCCTTTCAACAGCACTATGATAAAGGTGCAACTATTATCCCCATTTTACAGATGAGAAAATGGAGGCAGACCTTAAGTGATTTTACCAAGGTTAAACAACTAGTGAATAAGAAAGCTGGGACTTGAACCTAAGTAGTCTGATTCCAGAGCTGCATTCATATGGGTATGCTATAGAACCTCTCTTGACAGAGCAAACAATACAAAATATTCTACTTCCATATGCTGGATCTTGTTTCATGAGTCATTCACTTATTCAGTAAACCATTTCTTAGCACCTAATGTGTGGCAGGAGTTATGCCAACACTGAGGAGTCTGAAGGTCAGGGGAAAAGTCTCTGCCCTTGTGCAACTTCCAGTCTAATGTGAGAGATAGATAGTCATCCAAAAATATCATACAAATAAGAATAAAAGCACAATGGTCACAGGTGATACCAAGGGGAACTATTAATATATGGTAATAGGGGACTGTGACCTTGAAGGAGGGGATGGTGTGCCACTGGAAATTCTTCCCTGAAGTAAAAATTCAGCTGCAATCTCAAGAGGGTGGAGAAGAGCCTTCCAGACAGAAGGAACAGCATGTGAAAACTATTTTTTCTCCTTTCTTCCAAGCTTCTTTGACAGCTGCACTGGGCTCGTTCTTTGGCCTCACTTTGAGTTAGATGGTTCACTTTATCATGGTGAGACAAACATGACAAACCTAAAAATAATGGTTTCCTTTTTTTTTAAGCAGCCTGATTACATAAAAAGATTTTAAACTCAGGGATCATCAATTTTTCTTTTTTCTCTAAATGCCCAAGGATAAGCAGGGGTGTCAATGAAGACTAATAGTTCCACTGGCAGCTTGATTTGCCCTCTCTTTATGAACTTGCTCTAAAAGTATTCAGTGACAAAGGAAGAAGAATGAGTCACAGTGGAAAGGTAGAGGCTCTGAGGGATTGTGGGAGGGTGGTTAGAAGAAGCTCAGGGATGTTCTTACTGGACTGCATCACAGTTCCTCTCTCCTTCTCCCCACTCATGCAAGCACATTGTCCTTTCCCATGTCCCTGCTCTCATTATCCCACCAACCTTGGAGCTTGAGTGAACAAGGACCTCTAGAATCCATTCCAAACTTGAACTGTCAGCCTCGACTGGGACTTGGAATCAAGCTGGCCTTCCAATCAGACAAAGACAAATACCATGTGATTTCACTTATATGTCAAATCTAAAGAACAAACAAGCAGACAAATGAAAAAATAAAATAAACCATAAGCATACTCAATAACAGAACTAACTGATGATCACCAAAGGGAAAGGTGATGGACGGATAGGTGAAAATGGCTAAGGGAAATGTAGTCAATGATACTGTGATAATTTTGCATGATGACAGATGATTACTAGAAAGTGTGGTGATCACATTGTAAGGTATTTAAATGTCAAATCACTATATTGTACACCTGAAACTATATAATATTGTGTACCAACTATACTTAAATAAATTTAAGAAAGAAAGGATTAGTACAGCCTAGGAACAGAGACAGGTAAAGCAAGCCCTCTCGCATCCTCAGAAGCCCCACATTGCTGTACCCCTCTGATGTGAAGGCAATCTCCTTACTCACTAACCACAGAGCCCACAAAGTACCCTGCATACAAGCCATTAAACCTGGTGCCAAAGGGCACTAACAAAGCAGCCATGAGGTGCTTATTTTTTTGTTTATTCACTTACTTGTTTTGGCAATAAATATAGACTAAGGATATTCTTCCTATGCTGGACAGTGATAAGCTTAGCAATTCTCATCCTAGCAGCAGGCACAGTCTAGGATATTGACTTCATTACTTTGGGCCTCAGATTCACTATCCCCACAATACGAATTTAGGGGAGTAGGACAGACTTGATGTTAATTATCTATAAGTTTCCCTCCAGTAGAGCATGATGAACAACAGCCCATATTCTTACGTAGCAGTGACAAACACAGATGTAGACTGCCCAGATTTGAATCCCAGCTGCATCTCCTGCTAATTGTATGTAATATTGGAAAAGTCTTTTTGAGCCTTAGTTAGTTACCTTGTCTGTAAAATGGGGGTAATAATGTAAAATTGGGATTATATTAGTATTTACTCATAATGTAAAGTTGTTGTGAGGCTTGAATGAGGTAATACATGTAGAAGAGTACCTGACACCCATTAGGCCCCCAATATTTCTTAACTATTATTGTTTACAAACTCATTTGCTTTAATGTTATGAGGATAATTAAACAATTTAATGAAGACCATATAAATATGCATTGAGTGTTAACTTGTGATTCTCTTTGCCTCAGCTACATAAGGTATTAATTAAATAATTACCTTGCCCTGTTCAACATTTTTGACAATTTTTGCTAAAAATAGTCCACTCTGGCACTTTTTTCAATTTTGAGCTTAGCCACTATAAATAATTTTGTCCTTTCTTCATTTTGAACCTCTTAAGAACATTTCAAAACATGTTTTTCACATTTGTATAATCTAATATATGAAATTAGAGTTAAAATATGCCAACTCCAAAGGGACTCTTTTCTTCCTTTTAAAGGAGACATATTGCATGCATATATTTAAACCCCAAGATTGAAGTTCTCCCCATTTTCTCTGGACACCTGGGGATCAGTGAGAACAGTCTGTGAAGACTCACTGGTTTGTTATTTTTTTCCTGAATCAAGTGACACTGATTTATAACTTGATAGTGATTCCCCTGAATATATAATAACATAGATTATACCCTACTAATGCATTTCCTTTAGGTTTCAGTGACTCACACGTTGATCTATTAGATTGGTATAATATAGGAACTTTCTTCTTAGTTATTGAGAAAATTTCTAAAGAATCAGTACCTTCTAAAATAAGAGTATTAAATAAATGTTTTTCTACTGATAGATTTTTTTCTACAAATTAACTCTTACCTGGTAAACAGAAATATAGAATTTTATATTCTCAGGATATACTCACCATATATATTTTGAAGAGCAAGCCTTTTTATTTTAGTTAACTTTAATTATTTTTAAAATATTCAGGACTATTAAGAGCATTAATAGTACCCTTCAAATGTAGTAAGTAATGTCAAGATTCCCATTTTGCATTTTATTTTCTGGTTCTTGAATCTGGGTCAAATCTGCATGCACCACACATCTCCAAATGTGCTTTATCCTGTTTTTCCCCAGTCCTCGAGCCCTGTTATATGTTGATCAGTTAAAGAAAAATCTTAACATACAGATAGATACTTGTACTTAGCATCTGTCAGTTACCCCATGATTAATGACTCCAATGTTGCCTAACATGTCCAAACATCATAAGGCTTGACTAATGTTTTGATCAAGCCTGAGCAGCATGTTTAAGAGCTTCTCTTACAGAGAGCTAGTGGGTAGGAAATAATCACATTTAACAAAGACTCCAAGCTCTTGCAACTTGTGGTAAAATCTTCCTGAATATTGATTTCCTTTGCTAATAAGTTCAGAAGTTCAAAGCAAGTACCAGAGGCCATGACTCCCCCTTTCCCTCCTTCAGACAAACTGCACTCTTCCTCCTTCTAAATCATAGGATCATGAAACAGAATTTTTTAAAGCTATGCTACCCTCTTGACCTCTTTTCAAGATTCTCTGTTACTAGCCTTAACTTAAATTCCCTCTGCCAGAATCGAGTTTGCAAATAAATTACACTCAGATCATTCTTCCCACCTCATGCTAGTGGTATTTAAAAAATGCTGCAATGTGGATAATTTTTTATCTCAGGGTAAGGCTTTTAAAATTCATCACCACATAAGTGAGCATTGTTCTTGATGAGTAGCAGGGAGGTTTGGCAACTAATTGCTGAACTTACAGAAGATCTGGCACTGGTAACTCAGATATTAAGATAGTCTGTGGGTCTGCCCATATTTTGGCACTTATAGGAACAGAAAGAAGCCTCAGCAATCCCCAGAGAGTTGGGGATTGCTATCCCGCCACATAGTATATATACAAAAGTTTAAGTCAAATAAATTAATGAAAGTATGATTGCCTATTTGATTTTTAATCACAACAACAAAGAAAGAAAGCCCACAGCTCCTTCTCACCCCTGCCATCCCCATTCCCTGGTGTCATTCCAGAAACAAGCCTCATCATCATTAGTTCTCTTTCCTTTCTCATAAATAGAGACTGGGCCTTTTGTATTTGGAAAGTGACTGAGAACATCAATGTACCTAGGAAATCTACCTTAATTAAACTAAAGTCTTAAAAAAAAGTCACTAGATTGAAAACACAGGAGGCCATTGGTGGATTTTACAAGAACAGTTCCAGTGAAGCAGTGAAGGCAGAAGCCTCCCTGCAGTGGACTGAGGTGAGTAGGTGGGAAAGCAATAGAGGGAGGAAATGTAGGCCACTCTTTTAAGGAATGTATCAGCAAATGGAAGGGTGGAGGGGAAGGTACTTTTAGAGAAGGCATCTATTTTATTTGGATTAAGTAATCCTTGAGGCTTCTTTTAAGCCAAGGTTAAATAACTTATGGAATCAGAAAGGTTGAGGATATAGGAAAAAGAAGGAATAAAATCAGGAGAAAGTTTCAAAGAGGAAAGCATACATAGAGAAATATTGAGAAGAGGCAAGAATAGTGACAGAGATGTGTTACGGACATTGTGAAGACATTTAAAAAGGGAAACAAGAATTATGAGGCTCAAAGGAGTTTGGGGATGGTGATGACTAGCAGACAACAGAAGGCCTTCTATTCTGGTGAAGGGCAGTCAAGGGAGCACTTAAAGCATTTTCTGAACCATTGCTTCCAGTAAGAGTAAGAGTAAGGCTCTAACTTCAATATAGGCAAATGACCAGACCCAACTCTTCAGGTTTCTGCTGCAAGAGTCTCTACAGAGACAAATCAGACACCCATAGTAGTATAACCCACAAGAAGTTTCCTTGTGTAGCAGCTCCACCTTGCCTGCTACTGGCCTAGCTGCTATATTGCTTTACAACCCCAAAAGCCACTTTGAATTCCACCTAGGGCTGCACCATGACAGTGAAATCACACTGTTTAGAAGTCACCAAACAACAGCCATAAAGCTCTATAATACATCTATAATATATTTTACTATTTCCTTGTTGACAAGATTTTTTTTAATAATCCCATTGATGCTATAAGCAGTATGTCTTAGTGAGAGACACTCTCCTAGCTACTTTCATACGTGTCAGAATGGCCTACATGATACCAATTGAAAGGCTTTTCTGTTTTTTTTTTTGTTGTTCTGTTTTGTTTTGTTTTTAAAACAAATACCCTATGACCCAGTGATTTCACTTTTTGATATTTTCTCCAGAAAAATACTCAAATATGTGCTCAAGAAGCTGTGTATATTGATTTTTTCATAATATTTCTGTTCACAATAATTAAGTCAACATTAATAAAAAGTGAAATTTGCATTTATAGGGGATCTATTTATCCATTCTATGAAATGGAATCCATCAGTTTAAAAGAATGAAGTAAATCTGTACCACCACCCTGGTAAGATCCTCAAGATCTGTCATTAAACTTAAAAAGCAAGTTGTGGAACAGTATGTTATGATGTCCATTTGTATGAAAACACACATAAATCTATCTATCTCAATGTATGTGAATGCAGAGAAAAATATTTGAAGGCATACTGACCAAACTTAAACTGATTATCTCTAGAAAAAATAACTAAGATGTGCAGGGTGGTCAAGGTCAAAGGGAATTTAACCCTATCTGCATCATTTGAAAATTTACAATGACAATGTTGTTGTATGTTGTATATAATGTATAATAAATAAAAATGTTAAAATAAAGGAAAGCCTATGTATATTTTCAGAGGCTACAGTGAAACTTAAGATTTGTCTAGATAAAGTTTTAAGCATTTACTGAGAGCCATCTCTGCTAGATGCTGTGGGGCTAGAAACACGAATGAGCAAATGGGCCCTGTCCTTTAAGGGATTTTCCTCCATGCAGAAAGGCAAGAAATTAATTCATGAAAATATTCTCTAAAACCAAATATCTATCTACACCCAGTAGGGAGTTCACAGGGGGCAAGAGCACTACAAATGGGGTGGACAGAAAAGGCCTCAAGGAAGAGGCAGTTGCTCAGCTGGACCATGAAGACAAAGTAAGATCTGAGTAGGATGAAGAGAAAGTTCGTTTCTATTTGGAATTCACTTGAAAAGCAAACAGACACAGGGAATCCCAAGCACTTCTTATAGTCCTTATTGCCTCCCTGAGCAGCTCTAGGATAGACTCCACTCCCTGGGCTCATGACCAAAGAAGGCACAGCCAACATACAGCTCAACTAAAACTGTGAAAAATCCAAGAATTATTTCAATTTGTCTTTGGAAGCTATCATGATTTTTTCTTTTTTTCCCCAGCACATTTAATGTCCCTAATTATGTTCTGCTCATCAGATGCTAAAATGAGTTTCCATTTTCTAAACCTTCATGGTCAAAACCTGTCCCTGCCTGATTATCCATACCACCCTTCTCTGTACTCTGTATCAAACCTTATCTATCTCAGGTCAAACTTAAGTGTGGGTCTCACAGGTCCCCATTCTCTTCTAGTGAGTCAGTGGATGCTAATGAATCAGTTACTAAATTATCCCTATTAATTAGTCTGACCAGATGTAAGGTTTTAAACAAGACAGAAAGCAATGTCCCATTTCAAATAGTACATATGGGCAGCCTAGTGTCACTGGGTTAAATTCAAGGTGGCAGTAGGCTGACCATACATACCATTTAAAATGGGACAGTATCATTGTTTTCCATCCTGATTAAATTGGTACAAAAAAAAATAAAGTGGTACATCTGGTCAGCCTACTATTAATGTGTTATCTCTCCCAAATAATATACTGACTTAATCAGGCTAAAATGAGTATCTAAAACCCCCTTAACAAATAGTTAATGGAGGGAGTTTTAGAAAGTAGCTTCAAGACTTAAGCAGAAGCTATTTGTACACTTTGACTCATTCCAAAACTACAGGCCTCTGTGCTGGAACATCTCTGCCTGGGCAAGCAGGACTTCTAGAAAACAGATGAGAAAGGCTCCCAGTGAACTGGGCCTCTAGCATATCACTTTACCTGGAGCCCTGGAGCTTTCCAGGAGGAGTCCACAACCTGAATTCTTAGCAGGTTTCTGGGCCACTTGGTTCCATGGTGAGAGCCTTCTATTAATGAATCATGGGCCTAGCCTGTGAGCAAGCTCCTTTTCATGGGCTTGTCCTGCACCTACCATTATCTACCATTGGCAGTAAACCAGGTGCTTTTTCATCGCATTTTCCCTAATACCCAAAATAGTCTTTGTCAATATCTAATGGAGAATTTATGGTTTTTCCCCTCTCCTTGCCTTATTACTAAATTCAAAAGATGTCTAGTGGGAAAAAAATGAGATCTTTCCTTCATGTTCCTTCTTTTTTTGTATTGTTAGACTTATTGGGGTGACATCTGTTAGCAAGGATTACATAGGTTTCAGGCATACAATTCTACAGTGCATTGTCAGCTTGAATTTTAATGGACAATCTTGACTATTTTCAAAGAAAAATGACTTTTTGAAAACATGAAAAATAATTTTAATGATGTTTATTGTTAAATTTATTGGGGTGTCATTGGTTAGTAAAAATTACATAGGTTCCAGATGTATAATTCTACAATATGTGTTCACTCATATTGGGGTGAATATGAGTTAGTTCTGTTTCCATCATCATATATTTTTTCACTTCTATATGCTTTATTTTTCATTATGATGAACATGTATTCAAATTCTGTACTTTGAATAAAATTACATTTTATTTAAGTCTTTAGATAATTACTGTCCATCAAATAATTTGTGTAGAAATCTTGATTATAACAAAATAATCAATAATTTTACTGACAAAATCAAGAAACATAAATTTTATTAAATAAATACACAATAATGTATTAATTATATGTATTATTTTATTATTCATCCTAATATCACCAGCCCACCACAGAATGCCTAGATATGTACCATAATAATTAAATCCAGTTATCTTGATATTTTGCTTTCTGTCATATGAAAATATTTTATAATTTTTTCAATTTTGTCATTATGATGGTATAATTGTCAAAGTAGAAGGCTAGAATAAATTTCATTTGTTATCTTGATTAATAACTATTAAATATTAATAAATAAGATTCATGGCCCTTCATTTGTACTCTTGTCCTGAGTGCAGTATTTATAAAACAGTACTGTGCTAGTATGAATTGGACTATAATAAGAATCTTCCTTGCTATGATTGAAGTCACATTTTATAAAGGAATTGAGGGCTCAGGATGATTATTTAACTTTCCCAAAGTCACCCAGCTGGTAAGTGGCAGAGGTAACACTCAAACTCTATAATATGTTTCTTTTTTTTTTTTTTTTTTTTGCTTTTTGGTATGTGGGTAGCTCCCTGACTGGGAATCGAACCCAGGCCACAGCGCTGACAGTGCCAACACCGAAGCCTTAAGCCACTACACCATCAGGGAACTCCCTATAGTATGTTTCTATAAGAGTATTAAGAGCACAGCCTATGCTCTTAACCATTATGCTAAGCTGCCTCTCAAAGAGCACCAAGAATCAAAATACTCAGGAAATTATTGTTATAGTACAGATGGGAGTTGTAGGGGGCCTGAACTGAAGAACTGTAAAGAAAGAGTCAGAGTAGATTTTTGAAAATGGGAAAGTCTCATCCAGATCCTAGTCCCTCTAATCTACCACAATTGACTGCCATTAATTAGGCCAAGGCTGCCCCAAAACATTGGACTTTGACCCATGAGATCTGGATCAAGGCCTAGCGCTACCTCACTGGGTAGCTGTTTGACTTTGAACAAGTCATCACCCATTCTGACCTGAAAAGGATATATATTAGCTTATCTTTGCATTCTCCCAGCTGTTGGACTTTATGACTTGATGTGTAAGGCAAAGGAGAACCACGGAGAGTGTTGTTTTGTTTGAACAGGGTATATATTGAACTGCATAGTTGGACCTAGAAAATTAAGTACCTAGTAATATGTAAGACAAATGAGAGTTGGAAAAATCAGAGACAAACAGACCTTTTAGGAAGCTATTGCAATAGCTCAAGTAAGAGTTAATGAGGAACTGAGTCATTCCCTCTTATATTATTAATTACTCTTTCTTCTGAGTTTTTCCATAACACGTTAAGTATCTGCCATTTTGAAAAAGAAAAATCTTCCCTTGATTTCTCTAATCACTGTTTCATGCCTTCATTCCCCTTAACTGAAATCTTGAATGAATCATTTACAGTCACTATTACTACTTCCTCACTTCGCATTCTCTTCTATCCACTTCATTTGGCCTTCATCTCTATACTCCATTGAATCTGCTCTTGCTTAAGTCATCAATGATCTCCACGTTGCCAAATCCTACAAACATTATTTTTCTCTGTGTCCTTGTTTTTGAACAAAAACAATGACCCCAGACTTAGCGGCTTAACACAACAACCATTATCTCTTCTAATTTCTAAGAGTCAAGTATTTGAAAACAACTGTTAGGTAGTTCTCAAGTCTTATACACAGTTGCACTCAGATACTGGTTAGGACTGAAATCATCTAAAGGGTTGTTATTCATGTATCTAATGGCTGCATTGTGAATGTTCAAACAGCTGGAGACTAGAAAACCTGGGGTTCCTTGGTCATCTCTCCCTATCTCTATGTGGTCTCTTTACCTGGTTTCTTCTGACATGGTGGCTCAGGGGTCCAAGGGTTTATGTCCTGAGAGAAACAAAACAAGAGCCAATAATCTGAATTACATGTTCTTACCTAGTCTTAGAAGTCACATAATGCCACTTTTATCATACTCGATTGGTGAAGCCAATGAGAAATGTCCATCCAAGAAGGGAGGGGATAGATATAGAATCCACTTCTTAATGGAGTAGAGGTAAGGTCACATTGTAATAAAAGTGTATGGGATGGGAGTTACCATCATGGCCATCTTTGGAAAATACAATCTGTCCTTCTTTAAATATGCTTTTCTCTTAGTATCCATGCGGCCATCCTATTTTCCTCCTATGTCAATAACTGCACTTTCTCAGTATCTTTTCCTTGTTGCTGTCCTTTGCTCAACCTCTAAATGAAGGCATTGCCTGGGGCTTGGCTCCAGTCAACTCTCTTCTTCTCTATATTTACTTTGTGACTTTGGTGAACTTATTCAAATATATGGCTTTCAATGACAACTTCCAAATTTATATCCCCAGGCCTTACATCTCCACTGAGTCCTGAATTTATATACCCAATAGCTTAACTGACATTTCTCAGTGATATAAATCTCAACCTTAACATATTCAAAAATATATTCTTGGTCCTGACCCACATCACCACTCAAAACCAAATGCCCATTACTGAGATGGGTGATTTTTCTACCTTGGTAAATGTACCACAAGTTATCCAGCTGCACAAGTTCATCATCAACTCTTTATTTTCCCTCATATTCATCTGTAAGTCCTGTCAAAATACATTCACAATATATCCTGTATCCTTCTATAATCATCTCCACTACCATCACCGTAGTTCAAGTTACCATAATCTCTTGCCTGGACTTTTCCAATAGCTTACAATTAGTCTTTCTGTCTGTGGTCTTGCCCTCTTAGAATTCATTTCTCATACATTAAATGGAGTATTTTTAAAAAATATATGTGTGTACTAAATCAGGTAACACCACTTCTTAAAACCCACCAATGTTTTCCCATTGATCTCACTCAGCATTAAATTTAAGTTGCTTCCTGAGCTTACTAAGATATACTGTAACTCAAAGCCTACAAGTTCAGAGTTCTTAGTTCTTGTCCCTGTCCACATCACTGACCTCATGTCCTACCAATCCCT
Organism: Lyroderma lyra; assembly: GCA_004026885.1. Classification (NCBI taxonomy): domain Eukaryota; kingdom Metazoa; phylum Chordata; class Mammalia; order Chiroptera; family Megadermatidae; genus Lyroderma; species Lyroderma lyra. The sequence continues at coordinate 27,333 of PVJL010007199.1, forward strand.
CCCTTATTTAACATACTGTCGCTATACTGGCCTTCCTGCTGTTCAACAAACACAGAGGGCTTGTTTCTGCCTTAGAGACTTTGCACTTGCTCATCCTTATACTAAATGTTCTTCCTCCAAGTCTTTCATTAGTTGTCTTGTCATTCAAGTCTCTATTAAAATGTCACCTCCTTGATAATGCCTTCTCTTACCATCCACTTTAAATTTAGTGTAAGTATGTGCACACACACGTATATTGTGCCAGTTTACTCCATACTCCTGTTTTCTATTTTTTCATAACATTTACCATTATTTGAAATTACCTGTGTTGTGTGTTAATTATCTTTCTCTCTCTCTAGAAAGTAAAGTCCACTAGAGGAGGGAATTTTGTCTGTTTTGTTCATTGGTGTTCAAATTTGTTGAGTGAATGAACAAACCAAATTGGGGTGGTGGTGGTAGTGCTACTGGTGGTGGTGGTGGTGGTGGTAAGTGGCAAATGGCAGAGACTTTTTAAAGGCTTAGTCTACAGGTTGATATTATCAAAATTTAGAGAATATCAAGGTCCCAGCCCACTTACAAGCCCCAAATGTTTCCAAGATTGTAAAACAGAGAAAGAAAATCTAACATCAGCATTTTTGGTGGACTTTGACCAATTTGCACTACCTTCTCTTCTGACTCTTTTTTCTGGTCTCTCTCTGGTTCCCAATTTTGTTGTTCCTTCTCTAATTATGCCTCCAGCATGCATGCTGCAACCTCACAGCCAACATCTGTGTTAGTTCTTCCTGGCGTACTTGCAGCTAAAGGGGGTTGCTGGACCCTTCCTAGAAGTCATTCCCTATAAATTATTTTCTTTCCCAAAAATCTTAGTGATAAATCAGAGCACATCACTCAGGGGTCTGGCCAAGATGATTGTTATTATTAATTTAAAGATGCCAGACATTCTGAAAGTCAGAAAAGCATTCCCCACTCACTCTCCTAAGGAAATTTATGCAATAACTCTTTTTAAAAATTTTCTAATAGGCTATGGATTCCACTGTAATGTCATTGGTTTCAAATACTATAAGAAGTTTTTAAATAGAATCAAACTAATAGCTGGGCCTTGGTGTAAATCAACTATTCTATGTTCACTTCCTACTGAGTCAGCACCAATCATTCAAGTTAGCCAAGTCACAAAAAGAGAAACACACAGAGAGAGAGAGAGAGACAGAGAGAGAGAGAGAGAGAGAGAGGAGAAAGGAAAGAAACGTTAAAACTACTTTAAAGAAAGTGTCTCATTCCATGAATACACACAACTAATTTCAGGCCTTAGTAGCTTAAGGAAGAGTCTAGAACAGTCAACTCTCTGAACTGGTTATTAGCCCTAGTTCAGACTCAGCCTGAAGTCTATAGGTGTTATTCTGATTTTAAACTCATGAATGTTTGATTCACTGTTATTGACAGGTTAGGGCAACAGTTCATCACCTTTTCTGCTTCATATGTTCCAAAATCTCAGAAAGTTTGAGTGTTCTTCTAAATAAATTTTGTTCATGCTTACTTCAAAAAACAACCTCTAGGCTCTTCTATATATTATATTTCTATATCTAGTCCTAGTTGCTGAGAACTGTCTCTCCCCCATCTGCTCTTCTCTAGTGAAAACGCTCATGGCATTCCATGCAGAATGTGATACTGCAAATAAGAATCTTATTTAAAAAGACATATTTTGATATAACACTGTTCCCATCTTTTCCATTTCTTATCCAGCCTTACTTGACTTTGTTTACCAGCTGAGTTACAAAAGATGGTCTGCTACTTTATCCAGTCAAGGAAGTCTTTGGTTCACTCTTGAAGGATTCCTATACCAGACATTGTAGGACAATGTCTGATTGAATATGACTGAGATTGGCAGAAAAGGGCCATCTGCTTCTTCCACTCCCCAGCAACTGGTGAGCTGCTTTCTGTGCTTCCAGAAGGAGAAGAACATTTGAAGCTGACCTTCAGGGTAGATCAGTGGATTTAAATGGACCCAATGAGTACAATGTTCTAACATACCCTATTAATTAGCAAAGTAGGAGTACAGGTATCAAAGAGATGTATTTCTTTGTGTTCAATGTAGAGAGCTGGACATTCAGAGGATGTCTGCAGTCTCACATCTTTTTCTAATTACTGTAGGAAGAACAGTGAGCAAGAAACGCATGAGCAGGAAAAATGGAATTATTAGGGCAAATAATTTTGATGTTTTCTGGGCAGTATCAGCATCAAAGGATTAAAACTTCTAATGTCTTTACCCATCAATATTAACTTCACTGTTCAAAAAAAAATCACACCTGAGACTGACCTTTTGCTGTCTCCCTACCTCTACCATGCTCTCCTGGAACCAACAGGGCAAAGGAAGAATCTGGGATCTCCCTATCTAGTCCACTCCTCAAGAGTGATGGAAACTAGACTCAGGATGGCGCGCACCCAATAGAGCATACAGATATCAAATTAAAACACTGTACACCTGAAATTTATAAAATGTTATTAACCAATGTTGCCTCAATAAAGTGGTAACATTTTATTGTTACCCAGCTGCTGCTCTATTGCAGCAGCATTTTAAATTGTATGAGAAGACTTGGTCTGCAGAACCTACAAAATAATAAGACAACTTCAGAAATCTGTCAAATGGAAATTCCAGTTATTTTACCTGCTTGAGTAACTGGGAAATGGGCTCTCAGACACCCATATGCGCTATGTAGCTTTGTCCATATGCTCTGGCTCAATTCAAAAGGACTTCTTTCTCCAAAACTCCCTTCCTAAGTCAAAGTCAACAGTACTTACTTAGAAAACTTTGAAAAGGCAATCTAACTGTGACTTTCAATTCAGACCTCTCATACTCCCTTACTCCTTTTTGTAGGCACTTCATTAATCCAGCTGGCAGACATGACCCATTCGCTCTGTCCTGGTTATTAGTATGCATTCTTGTGACACTTTGTTCTACATTCCAACAGGAATCTCTCTCTCTCTCTCTCTCTCTCTCTCATACACACACACACACACACACACACACACATCCTTGTACCTCTCATGTGAAAAATACTAAAGATCTCATGTCAATCATGTCAACTTTCAGAGGAGACAATGGTAGAAAATCAGAGCAGCCAAACAAAAGTAACTGTCATCTGGCTAGAATAACAGAAGCATAGAATCTAGACCGTTCCCAGGGTAATATTTGGCAAATCATTTTCCTCCTCCAGATTTCAGTTTCTTCAGTGTAAAATTAAGATGTTTTGCTTACATTACAAAAGCCACTTCATAACCTGAGGGTCACCTCATGGCCTTTGTCTGAGAATTTTTAGTTTTCTTGTTTGTTATTTGATGACCCACAGAGGTGCAATAAACACAACGTTATTTGAAGAAACTAGGAAAGTCACTCTCCCTCCTTCTAAGAAAAAAAAAGATTCTTACTTATTTGCTTGCTTTGACAGAATTTCCAGCTGTTTTGCTGCTTGAGGTATCTTCTTTTAATATAGGTATCACTCTGGAAGAAGTGACATGTTAAGCTGCCACAAGCCAAAACACTAGAAGTTTATTAGAGTGAAGGAAAAATTAAAAAGAAAAAGTTGGCTTCTTACTTTGGGATGTCACCAAGCAGGACAGACCCTGGTCAGAAGGCTGTGAGCAGCAGGGGCTTTGAACATGGCATAAGAAGATACAGTTGCCATCATCAGTATGCTGCCTTCTTCAACAGTTTGCTACCAGGTAGGAGAGTGTGGGAATCTTCTATTTCTCTGAAAAAAGAAACTTCTTCTCTCCTTCCTCATGTCAGCACAGTTTCAAGCTGATGGAACAATCTCATACATACTTGACAAGACAATATTAGATCAAATAACAAGTCTTGCTCAGATAATTAACCATGGGCTAGAATTAGATTAGGAAAATGAAAATGTCTTGATAGAGGTACAGCAAGTCAGGTACCTTCACCATCTCTAGAACCCAAGCTTTCTCTAATGTCGTAAGTTTACAAGTTTATAAATTAAACCCTGTGCCCTTACTGAGTAACTACTACATGTCAAAACCTGTTCTGGGTGCTAGAAAGGAAAATCAGGCAGCAAAAGACTGAGCTCTGCCTTCAAGTATCCTGTGATGGAGGTGAGATGATTAGATATATTTGTACCAAACACTGGATACTTGATTTAATGCATGAGTTGAGCAAGGGTAAGATATGGGAACCTAGAGAAGATCCTAGAATGGTGAGGCAATCCCAAATTATGGAGTTTTCAAGTCCCAAATTTGAGCTGCTAGGAGGAAATAGGGCAAAGGACTGGATCCTCATGATGTGGCAGGGTAAGATGCCTGAAAATGGAATCAGATTCTAAGTGAAGACAAGTCTGAAAGCTGGGAATATCATAGCTAAACCCTAGAGTAAGGAAAGGAGCCTGGTTCAAAGACAGAATGTCAGACATAATGACAAGAACCTGAAAGTCAAGGAAGATCAAACTAGGGATGTACAGGATGGCCTCTCAGACAGGGCAAAGGCACAGCAGCAGACAAAATACCAAAGGCAGTCAAAGATAATGTCAGAATGATTATCAAAAGTAACATAAGGGGCTAAGGAACAAAATAATAACTCTAACAGTTTAGTTGCTTTACCAACTTGCTTGATTTTCTAATCCCCAAAGAGCCATTAATACAGAATCCCAAAGAGAGAGATCTAAGATGCCAGAGTAGATAAATGCTGTGCTTGTCACATCCCATAGTCATCCCAAAATTGCAATTAAACTATAGAACAACTCACTGAGAACTATCTGAAGTCTCACTGAACAGAAGTTTTAAAACTAAGGATATAAAGAAGAAGCCACATTGAGACTGGTAGGAAGGGCAGAAAGGCAAAATGGGCTGCCTCAAATTTCCATGTGGCAGCTGAAAATGGTTAGGGATATCTCAACCTTGGAAGTTCCCCCTCACCCTCTCCCAGAGTAGGCTGACAAGACATACGATTTAAAATAGGACAGAAAACAACAGTACTGTCCCATTTCAAATATTTGTATGGTCAGCCTACTGAAACCTTGACTTTAGCCCAGTGAGACTAGGCTGACGATACATACCATTTGAAACAGGACAGTACTGTTGTTTTATGTCCCATTTAAAATAGTATGTCTGGTCAGCCTACCCCAGAGGAGTGAGGAATGCTGGCCCTACACCAGGCTTCCCAGTCCAGAGCACTGATGCCAAGAAGAGGAGCCCCTATAACATCTGGCAGTGAAAAACAGGATTATGACCACCCTGGTGGGACAGAAGGCTTCGCTTCTTGAAACTCAGAGGTCCTCTTAAACCATCAGCACACAGGCTGAGTAACTCACAGGTACTCACCCTGTGTTCCGGCAAAGGTATAGTGACTTCAGGAATATTGGAGGCATATGGAGGGGGCAGCAAACTGAAGTGTGTGGCTTTGGGCCAAGGGCTGGAAGACAGTCAGCATTTTCCCTGTGTGGGGTTCTTCTCCTGTACAGCTGGCAGAAGGGTGACATCTTGCCTGTGTTGAGCCCTCCCTCCACACTCATGGCCTAATCTGAATCTGAATTGCTTGAGTGAGCTCCACTAGCTCCACCCCGGTAACTCCTAGAACCCTGCCACACCCAATTTCTTACCACAGAGGCTTTATCAGAGGCTGAACCTTACAGGAGCTGGAAGCTAGCAGCAGGCCTTAGAGTATCCTGGCTTTTAATAGAGATACCCCAGGCCCAGTACTTCTGACAGCCATCCTTGGTTCACAGTGTGGCCACTCTCACGTATCTCCAAGTCCAGCACAGGCAGCAACCAACCATGAATCTTGTTGTAGCTCCTACCAGGTAGTCCCAGGCTGGTCACAGGGAGTGGATCTGTAAGAAGGAAACAGGCTAGTATAATGCCTCAGAAGTCAAGGAAAAGATTATTTCAAGGAAGCACAAAGAAGAGAGATTTAACAGTGTGAAATCCTACAGAAAATCTAGTCAAAGGAAAAGAGAGAAAGCCATTGGACTAAAAACCTGGTAATATGCAGAAAAGCATTTTAGTTGAGTATTCATTCATTGTAATTCATTCAACAAACATTTGCTGAGAGTCTACCATGGACTAGGCACTGTGCCAGGTCATGGGTAATACATTTATGAATAGAATTATATACTTATTTTCTTCATAGCATTTGCAGTGTAGTGTAAGAGACAGACAATAAATACATAAACAATCAAATATAAACATATCAAATATAATTATTATAAAAGAAAATAACTGGTATTTAAGGGTATAGGATTATGGAAAGATCCCACTAAATAGCATGCTCAAAGAAGCCCTGTCTGGGTTGATAAGTAGAATTCAGTGAAGAAGTCAGATTAAAGAGTGAAAGAGCAAGTGTGCTGTAAGAAAATAGAAGCAGATAGTATGACTACTATTTTCAGAACTTAGCAATGAAAAGAAGCAAAGAGATAAAATAGTTGCTCTGAATGACTGAGAGACTTTTATTTCACCCTAGAGAAGATATGAGTACAAGTAATAGAGAAAGAAAGACTGATGAAAGAGCAAAAATTAATGGAGTATAGCCTCACCTTAGAAAGGAAAAGGAAAATTTAAAACTGAGGTAGAGGGACTAGCCTTATAAAGAAAAGGAACATTTCTTTGACTGAGACAAGAGGGGAAAATGACAGAAATCAAAAGATACAGAGAAATTCTGAATAGGTGAAGAAAATATAAAGAAAATATATTGGAAGCAGGAAATATCTTGTGTTCCAAGATGGATAACCTTTGTCTTCTCATGAGGTACTAAGCAGGATCATCTGCTGAGAGTGTAGGGAAACTAAGAGTTTGTACACAGAAAATATCTAAAACATCCATTGTAGTGAATATGATAATATGTCAACAAAGATGAATACACTAATCACTGATGGAACAGTAATAATAGAGAGCAAATAAGGTATAACGGTGTAAAAACACATAACATCATTCTGTAGTCTAACTAGTCAACAAATTCCTGGGCATTTCTTCCATAACTATCAGCATCCCTATTCTTAGAAAGCAGAAACAGGGATGACCCAAGGTGCAGACAAGCCTGATGAGCATGTTGCCATGGAAAAGTATAGACAGAGATCAAAGATATTGGAACAACTATCAATGACTTGACTGGCCATGGGGTCTCTGGTGGCCAGGAAGGTAAGGACAGGCAGGAAAGACATTGTGAACTAGGAAGGGTTGAGTATCTAGAGTTGTGATATGGTGGTAAATTGCAAATTCAGTATGAAAGAGAAAGCAGGAAAGTTGAAGATCAGAGGTTATGGAAAGAGAGTAGGGTAGCTCTGAATTCAAGATCATAGAGAAACATCCAAAGTGTGGTTGTGGTTGGCTAAAGTGGAATATAAAGGAATTATATAGTTGAAAGTCAATGCTATATTGGCCATCTACCTATGTGACAGTAAATAATATTGTTGGAAGACCTGTGAGGCAGGTATAGAAGTCAAGAAATACATGAAAGAAAGTCATAGAGATGCAGAGACAGGAAAAGTAAAAAAAAAAAAAAAAAGAAAGAAAAAAGCTTCTCATACAGCATCTACTTCTACAGTTCACAAATATCACCATATCACTTATCCTTTCAAGTCCAAGACATAAGGATTACTTCTCACATTGTAAATAAGGAAACTGAGGTCCAGAAAATTTAAATAGCATTTCAAGTACACAGAGCAAAATCTGTGTCAGAAACTTCAATCTGGAACTGAAATATGAAGCTTTCATGGACTTTCCAAGTCAGTAGATGTTATTACCTTCCATTATAATTTTTGCATACAAGCACCCTGGCCCCTGAGTTCTACCTACCCAATTCTGCCTCCACTTTGCTGTAAAGTAGGTAAACATGGGGGATTAGGCTTCAGCATGGGTGGGTGGACTATTTTCTTCTCGTTTTCAATGATATTCTGAGGCAACTAGTTGTTCCAAGAAAGTTAATAGAAGAGAGACACAACTGCATACCTATTACTGTATTAAGCATAAATGTCACAAGAAAGGGCAAGTTTATTGGGATATATTAGGCTTTCTTAAAGTATTGAAAATATGCTGATATATCCATATATTTTATGTTTTATCTAGTACTTTGTATAAATACAAGTGTCATGAAAATAAAGGAGAAATAATGCATAATTGAAAGCAGAGGAAAACAACTGATAGCAATTTTATAAGCAATAACAAGATCTGTGAAAGGAACATCTTTACAAATCACAAACTGCCTAAGGATAACACATGCACAGCCTCAAAACACATCATTCCATCAGTCTGGTTAGCAACATTGATGTGGGAAGAAAAGTTTCTAAATGCTATCCAAATTATCTCTGAGTTAGTCTTCTTGAGGGACATCAAAGCTGACTATGGGATGGCCCATCCCCCAACCCTAAAAAAGGCAGTCATTTCAGGAACACAAATCCTAGAGGGCCCCTGAATTCCTCAGTTAATTTTTGTCTCAAAGTTATCTTAAGAAGTTTAAAAGACCTACTTAATTCAATCAAGTTAGTTCTTTAATGTGATGCTATAAAATCAACGATGATCAAATATCTTGTCTGACTTGAATGATGATGGTGGTGATAATAATGATGATGCTCTTGCTGATGCTAGCCAACAAGTATTGGGTGTAACCTATGTATCAGGTACTGGCCTAAGCATTTTACATACATATATTCAACCGCCTACTTGACATCACTACTTATAAGTTTCATAGGTACCGAAACCTTACCATGCCTCAAATAAGACTCTTAAAGACAAAAAGATTTCAGGGAGCTTATGTTCTAACAGGGCAGCAATTGTGTCTGCCTTGTGGTTTTTGTATTTTCAATACCAACCACAGGGCCTTAGAAATAGTAAATGCCCAATAAACATTTGTGGACAGAAAAGAGGGAGGGATGCAAAGAAATGTGTTTACTGATTAGGTCAACTTTTAAATGAAAAAGCATTGAGTACTCACTCTCTCTTCTTCTTGATGAAGGAAAATGATCAATCTGGTTGACCAGATGTAAGGACAATTTTTAGGGCAAGTTTGGTAAAGGTAGAACTTTCAAAGAGGCCAAAGGCTGATTGCAGTCTCTCCTTCTTATTTCCACACAGCAAGACTGATAGCTACGGCTAGCTTCCATATGGGAAAAGATGAGCTGCCTCTTTTCTTTGAACTAACCTTCCCAGATAGAGAACTGTTCAGCACTCAGGTGAATATAAGGACTTACACTCCTGTGGTAGAATCTCCAATTTGCATGTTATTTTAGGAATCAATAAACTATGGCCCAAAGTTGTGCCCTGCCTGCTTTTATATGGCTTGAGAGCTAAGAATGATATTTACATTTTCAAACAATTAAAAAACATCAAAAGAAGAATAATATTCATGAAACATAAAAACTGTGTGAAATTTAAATTTCAATGTCCATAAATAAAGTTTTATTAGTTTTATACATTCATGTTTATTAATTTACCTATTGCCTATGACTACTTCAGGCTACAACAGCAAAGTTGAATAGTTTTGACAGAAACCATATGGTTCACAAAGCTGAAAATATTTACCATCTGGTCCTTTACAGAAAATGTTTATAGGCTGCTGCATTATTTCATTTCATTCTCACTACAAAAATATGTATATTTCTTGAGTAATATATTTATTCCCACTTTACAGAAGATAAAGGTAAGTCTTCCAACAGCCAGTAAGAAGTAAAACTGGATTCAAACTCAAACAACACAATGAGAGAAATATTAGTAACTATGATATATAATAATTGCAACTACCACTCAATGCTCAGGAAGTGCCAGAATTAGTACAAAGGAGATTCCATGATTTAATCCTTTAATCATGTAATCTTCACAACCCTGTATGAAAGAAAGTTGGTATTGCTATGATCTCCACTTCATGGACAAGAAAAGTAAGGCTCAGCAAGGTTAAGTACCTTGACCAAAGCCTCACTTTAAAACAACCAGATTTCACAGCCAACTCTGAAGGAACTGAACTTCAGGGTCCATCTAAGCAGAAAACAGAAAGTTTACTGTAGGTACTGACCAAGTAAGAGTTCAAATGGAAAAACATTGAAGACCCTTTCTTTGCTTTCCCTCGGGCTGCAGAGCTGGTATTAAAGTTTGACCACATTGAGTGACTTTTTTAAATGGAGATGTTAGAGTTTTGCTTTTGGATTTCAGATGAGAGACCTGAACTGAAGAGATTAGATTTAGAAGTCATGAGAGTGGATGAACTTAGCCACTGATAGCATGCAGAATGAAAAGTTAACAGTTATCAAGTATGGGAACTCAAAGAACCATCAACATTAAGAGAAAGACTTAGAGGAAATGAGTGGCTGGAGAGAGGTGAATGAAATCAGTACTCACAGAAGCCAAGGAAGGGACAAATTCTCCAGAAAGGATGATCCACAGGGATAAACACTGTAAGGGAGGCCAAGGGTATATAAGCTCAGAAGACTGTCTAACTTATTTATATGGATTTCATCAGCAACCTTAGTGAATGCCAATTTAGTAAATTGATGGCAGTGAACAGTCAAATATATGGTGATGGAAAGACAACTGGCTCTGAGTGATGAACACATGATGCAACACATAAATGATGCACTGTAGAATTGCACACCTAGAGCCTATGTAATTTTTGCTAACCAACGACACCCCAATAAATCTAAAAATTATAAAAACAGACTTTAATGGGTTGAATGGGTGAAAGGGAGGAAAGAAAGTAAAAAAGGAATGCAGACAATTCTTTAAAGAAACATGGCTATGTAAAGGAGAATGATAAAGCATTAGCCAGTAGTGGACCTCAAATAAAAAAAAAAATAGCATTTTTCAAGCTGAAAGAGATGTAAACATGTTTATATGCAAATAGGTAACTGCCCATAGTGAGGAAGAAGTAATCCTCAATTTCATACAACTCTAGATCAATAAATCTAAATCTGGCTTAAAACTCATTACACACCTCTCCTGTAGTGTAAATTGCATGTTGCTGTGACTATTACTTTCCTTGGTACTCTGAGGTCTTTCTCACATGCAGTCACAATATTCCAGGTGATCAGGTTTCTGGAAGTCTGGCAGGCAGGAAAATGCTTTGCTGCTGTCTCAAGATCCCCACTTGCCTTGAGGTCAGTCTTCAGTCCCCTGTAGAAACCAGAAAAGCATGAAATCTAAGGGATTTTTTTGTTCATTTTTTTCACTTTTTTCTATTTTTAACTGCATCTATTGCAATAAAAAAACTGCTGAAAAGTAGGTGCTGACAAAAATAGCTGAGAAAACTCCAACACTAAGATTATAGCCAATGCAAAGTAAACAGAAAGTTCACTGCTTAATAACGACTTAGAAAAAAATGTCAGCGATGTAAATACTCAGAAGTATTGAAATTAGAGTCTCAAAGAGATATTTGTTACAGCCATGTTGGTAGCAAAATTATTCTTAATAACTACAATATGGAAGCAACCCAGATGTCCATCAATAGATAAACGGATAAGCAAAATGTTGCATATAGATACAATGGAGTATTATTCAGGTTTAAAAAGTATAGAAATTCTGCTATAAGGTGCAACACAAATAAACTTGAAGACATTGTACTAAGTAAAAGAAGAAAGTCACAAAGACAAATACTGTATGATTTCAATTATATGAGGCACCTACAGTCGTCAAAAATCATAGAGACAGAAAGCAGAATGGTGGTTTCCAGGGGCTGGAGAAGGAGAGGAAATGTGGAGTTACTGTTTAATGAGTACTACGAGTTTCAGTTTTATAAGATGAAAGGAGTTATGGAGAGGGATGTTGGTACTGATTGCACAACATTATGAATGTTTTTGATACCACTGAAGTGTACACTTAAAAATTATTAAATTATAAATTTTATGTTATGTGTATTTTAGCACAATACCAAAAAAAAAAAAAAAGAAAAATTCAAAAGCATTGAACAAGGAACAAGAAATAGAGACAGGAAAAAGATCAAAATTACAAGAAAAGCAAAGAAAAAGTGATTCAAAGAGAGGCAGCAGACCTAAGTAGCAAGAACAATGTGAAGCAGGGATGGGTACTGCAAGCAAGTGTGATACCAATAGATATGCATATGCCTGCTTCTGCATATACAAGAGTTTCTCTAGAGCAGTGGTTCTCAACCTTCCTAATGCCGTGACCCTTTAATACAGTTCCTCATGTTGTGGTGACCCCCAACCATAAAATTATTGGTAGCTGCTCTCTACACATGTGTGACTGGTCCCCATAAGTACATTATGGTGCCAACCCTGTCACACACACCTGTATTTTGTACGGGGTGTATGTGATGGGGTGGGTGAGAAGATGTCATCAAGCCGGCTACTCGTATGTGGGCGTATCTGCATGTGGGCAGACCCGCCTGGAGACTGAGAGAGGAGCGGTGTCTCCGTTTCTAAGACCATCGGAATTATTTGTTTTCTGATGGTCTTAGGTGACCCCTGTAAAAGGGTTGTTCGACCCCCAAAGAGGTCGCGACCCACAGGTTGAGAACTGCTGCTCTAGAGTATGAGCATATCTCTAGATGTTGAATTGCTTGATCAGAGGGTATATAGAAGTTCAACTTTAAGTGAGATTCAGAAGTGGTGATTCCAAAAAAACCTATAGTGACAAAAAGTTCATCAGTGGTTGCTGACTGAGGCAAAGAAATGCAAAGAGGCAGTGACTACACAGGTTTGTAAAAAACCATTAACCCATATACTTTTCTAAAAGGTGCATTTTAGTGTATATAAGCTATACTTCAATAAAGTTGGTCTTATTTTATATGCATTCTTAATTTCTATATCTTTATAATATGCCTTGGAAGGCCAAGCCAGCTAACTACCACCCTGGCCTCTTGTTCTTTGGGAGCATAATGGCTATTACTAGCTCTTAGCTCTTTCATGGGAGTTTTAGGAACAGCTTATCAATTTCCATGGAAAACCCTATGGAGAATTTGAAAGGAATTGTGTTGAGTCTATAGGTGATTTTGAGGAGAATTCACTAATTGATGGTATTGAGTTTTCCTATCCATGGTATATGTCTGGTTTTACAATGTTTCCTGTAAAGGGCTTGCAACCTTTTTTTGAAAAAGAACATTCTCGATTGTCTTACATTTTCAGTTCACTGAAAAGGAAATTCAAATGGCTCTTAAACACATAAATCTATGTGCAACTTCACTAATAATAAAATAACTGCAAAATAAAACAACTGAAATACCCTTTTTGACTATCAGATTTGTAAAAAGTTTGAAATCTGATAACTCACTATGTGGTGAGGCTGTAAAGAAAGGCAATCTCATACATTGCTAGTAGGAGTGTAATTAGTACACATCTATGTAGGGCAATTTGGCAACTATTCTATTTTTAAGAATTTATTCAATACTTGCAAATAAGAAGGCAAAGTATTAGAAAAATGCAATTCCATCAATAGGGATTGAGTCAGAAAAAAATAGGGCATACTTATTAAATAGACATATAGCTATAAAAAGAAATGATGAAGCCCTCTCTATATTGGCATAAAAAACATTTCCGGGAGTTCCCTGGTGGTGTAGTGGCTTGGGGCTTCGACGCTGGCGCTGTCGGTGCTGCGGCCTGGGTTCGATTCCCAGTCGGGGAGGTACCCACATACCAAAAAGAAAAAAAAAAAACAAAAAAATAACATTTCCAAGATACCTTGTTAAGTGAAAAAAGCAAAGTGCAGAATGATGTATATATGATACTATTTGAGTAAAAATGGTGGAGATAATAATATATTCATATTTGTGTATGCTAAAATACTCTACATTGAGTCTTACAAGTATAAGACCAAACACTTTATCTGCCTCTTTTTCAACATATGAACTTCAAAGATTACAGAAGTTGTCACTTGTTTAAATTTCCAAAGTTTTCTCAGTCTGACTTATTTCACTTAGAATAATACCTTCTAGGTCATCCATGTTGTTTATGGCAGAGTAAAAATCTATTGTATATATGTGCCACAATTTATTTATCCAATCATCTATTGATGGGCATTTCAGTTGTTCCAATATCTTGGATATTTATTAAAAAAGAAAGAAAAGAAAGAAAGAAAGAATGAAAGAAAGAAAGAAAGAAAAAAGAAAAGAAAAGAAAGAAAAGAAAGGAAGGAAGGAAGGAAGGAAGAAAACAAGGTCCAAATTTAAAATACTACATATGAGTTGCAGGGAAATTCTAACTCTTTAGAACACAACTAGAAACATCAAAGACTGCTAAAGACAGAGCTTTTTTATGCATCTACTGTTCATTAAATGACACCCATAGCTTAGCACACTGCTTGGCTCACCGTTGTGATGAATAAATGTTTGTGGAAATTAAAATGCAATAAATAACTAAATAATTAGATAGATAGATAGATAGATGGATAGAGAGATGAATAAAATTGCCAAAGCCTTAGACTCTAATAAAGCTCTTTGTAGGACTTGTTTATAAGGATTTGAGAAATTGATTTCAATGGGTCACAAACTGTCTATATTGGATCTTTTACTTTGTACTCGAATTTTTGCAAAGTGCAAGGCCTTTGCAAAGCCATAAATATGACAAAGGTTGGCTCCTTGTTCTCAGATCTTCTAAGCAGCTTTACAAGGTAACCACCTGCAAACCAATAACTACCATTGCCTTCAAGATTTTTTTTTTTTGCATTTTGGTATGTGGGTAGCTCCCTGACTGGGAATCGAACCCAGGCCGCAGCGCTGACAGTGCCTGCGCCGAAGCCTTAAGCCACTACACCATCAGGGAACTCCCATCCTTCAAGATTTTGAAAGTGCTTCTTAAAATCTTACAAGCAAGTGCTTCCCCACAAAGCCATTAACAAAACTCAAAATAATTTATCAACACAAGCTTGGGAGTGAATACCATAACCTTAATAAGCTTATAATACCTTACTGAGTTGTTTGTACAGTGCTGCCAATGTAAGTGCACAGTGGCAAGTTTGTGAACTTAATTGTCAGATTTTGAGTACGATGACAGCTATGATGGCCATTCCAGAAAATGAGTTCCAAAATTGCTTTGAAGGGTGGACTAGGTGCTGGCATTCATGCATACTTTCCCAAAGGGAGTACTTTACAGGTGACCATAGTGCTGATATTCAGCAATGAGGTATGTAGCACTTTTTCTAGGTTGAGTTCACAAAGTTAAGTGTCCTACCTCATATCTTTTTCCCCAAGTGCAACCTTTCTTCCAATATCGAGTTATTTTCAACAGCCTGACCATCTCCCTTGGATACACTTCCATCATTGAAGGAAAAAGGCAGTGCTACCATCCAATTGGGAAGAGAATTAGCTGAATGCTTTTGCAGGAGGCAAAGACTGAGCAGGAACAAAAGACAATGAAGTTTGCAGAAGTAAAGAGCAAGTCCAGAAAACTTCACTGGGACCCATGTTTCTTTTACTGAAAGTGGTGACATTGGTAGAAAACAATGAGCTGAGACCATTAAAGTCTTTGAAATCCCTGGGCCGCCAAAGCTCTGCAGATCCATTATGGCAGTATACTAAGTGAGAGCCTCTGCCAGGCTAGGCTAAGTGGGTATCTGACACATTGGAATGTGTTCACTTCTTTCTCAGCAAAGGCTATTAAATGCTGGTTTGATTTTTTTTGTTTGCTTTTGAAAGGGTGTGAAGAATAAATACTATTTCTGAAAAGGCTGGCACTTTGAAAGAAGGAGAAAAATACCTATTGACAGACATGAAAACATCCAAGTTCACAGACTTTCAATCATTTTCAGCACCTCCTGTCCATCATGAGCCACATTTCATTTTCTTATCTCTGGGTACAAAAGACTGTCACCATATTTCTTCAGCATATTTGCTATCTCTCCAACCTCTGTCACTCAGAAACACAAATGTCTTGTGTGGTACACATGTTCAATTGCTAGGCAACATTCTCACCTTCCCTGCTACTTGACTTAGCACATTGTACCTATAAGACTTCATATTTTCACATCAAATAAGAGAAAGAAGCCATTCTTCTAAGCAAGGCAGGGCAGCGGCTTTGGCTAGTGCCCATCTAAACAAGTGCTTCCCAATCCTGGTCTTGATCACGTCCTATAGTATTTCCTTATAACTCAAGATGGTCTTGCAAAGCCTCAGTAGAAAACCCACCCTAAATTTTGAAAGCCTTAATAAAACTGGACAAGTGGGTATAACTTCAGCTAAAATATCAGTTTGTAATGTCAAAGAAATACACAACACCACAGCTACCAAAATATTGGAAAGCACGTCATTTGCTGTTTTGTGTGTGTGTGTGTGTGTGTGTGTGTGTGTGTCTTCTGTTATGTAACCAGTACACTGCCAAGTGCAAGGTATACAAAATAAAATGTAGTACTTGCCCTAAAGGAGGTTAAAGCCTGGTAAGAACAGATAAATATGTAAACACATGAATACAGTACAGTGTAATGATAGAAGTCTGCCCAGGGTACAGTGGAGATTAAGGAAGCAGGAGATGACCTTTAAGAAATAAATAGGTATTAACCAACTAGATGGTGGGGGGGTAAGGGGACATGTGCAGTGGGATGCATTTCAAGTAGCAAGAAAAACACACACTGAGGCACAGAAAAGTGAAACAGTGACTAGGAAACAAATCTATATGGCT
This sequence comes from Lyroderma lyra, assembly GCA_004026885.1. NCBI lineage: Eukaryota > Metazoa > Chordata > Mammalia > Chiroptera > Megadermatidae > Lyroderma > Lyroderma lyra. Next base: position 43,862 of record PVJL010007199.1, read on the forward strand.
AAAGAAGAAACTTTAAACAAGTGAGACATGAAATAGAAAGTGTGGTTGATTGTTTCATGAATGGTTTCCAATTAGTCCACAGATTCTTGTATGCACAGTCTTTTGCAAGTTCGCCACTCCTGACATCAAAAGTAGACTATTTCTCTACCCTCTGAGTCTGGGCTCAGCCATTTGACTTGTTTTAGTCACTGTGACAATAGCAATTGTGAGGCTTGAAAAGTGCTTATACATTGAGGCTTGCCCTCTTTTATTGTTGGGTAATCCAGCTATTACCATCATGTGAAGGAGGAGTGATACAAATATCCAAAATATTCTCAGATAATCAGAAAAAGCAAGTCAGAAAACCCAATTTTGTTATTATTGTAGGTAATTGAAAATGGACTATTCCCTAACTTCATATAAGCAAATTGTAGTTCATGTAAGTACGCTGTTTGGTAAACCCTTGTTAGCTTCAGGGAAAGTCATTTTCCCATGCAAAGAGGCAATACAGTTTTGTTGTTAAAGATGCAGGCTCCAGAACCTGACTGGCCTAGGCTCCAATCTTGGCTTTATCACTTATATGGTGTGTGAATTTGGGCAAGTTATCTAATCTCCCTGAGTCATGGTTTCCTTATGTGTATAATGGAGATAATGATACTTCATAGGGTTTTGTAACAGCTAAGTGAAATTTGTTATTATTTAGCTTTCTCCTTCTGAAACACCATAAGCAGCATTTACTATAAGGAAGGTATTCAACTGTAACTCTTGCTGCTCAGATCTCACACTTCCCTAAATAAACTTAATGAAGGAGATTAGTGTCCCACTCAACACGCGAGTGTTATGAATGAATCACTGGGTAGTTAGGACCCAGTGGCAATAAGAAGCCACTAGAGAAGCTAGGTCAGGGACTGAGGCACAATTGCACTGTTGTTTCTTACATTTACCCACCTAGTCTCCCTGAAGTGAGAGGAGAATGACTATGCACTTCCTCTAAGGCATTCAACTATTTAAAGGAATCCATTACCAAAATGTGTCATCTCAACTGAAATATTCCCAGCAGCATTTACAAGTGTCATACTCATCTTCTGCTAAGAACAAATAATCCCTAGGCTGTTATTTGGCACCACTTTCCAGAATGTCTTTCTCTTCTCCCTACTACTATGTCTAACCAAATTTGCTTTAGAATCAAACAGGACACAACCCTGATCTTCCCAAAGATTAATTTCCCTTCATAGAATTCTGAAGGACTTCTGGCGTCAATGCAGTTCATTGTAGGAAAGCCTCCAAGACATCGTAAGCAGTCAAGATTTCATCATCAAGAGTGCCATTTAAAACTGCAAAACTGTCATACCACATCTCAGTAACAGTACTTATTAATCAGTCAAGAAGACTGACAGATTTTGGCAATCCTGTGAAAACAGTTAACATATCCATAAGTTCTCCTAAAGAATCCCAAAAATCCTGACTAATTTTATTCCAATAAAGATAAAGAGTAGCAGCATAGATTCCACAGAGAATTACTTTTGTGACCTAGAGGTCAACTTTCTTATAAGCACAACTATGGGAAGGAAGGGTGAAAGTGATTACAAAACTTGTCTGACTAGCAGGCTTCTTGCCTCCAACTTGCAAAGCTGAAGGACTCCACCTGCCTCCCATCTCCCCACCAGCTGTGTTAAGATCCTTCATGGCCACGGTTCTGTGCTATTGCTGTCTGTGGTGGTAACATTCAGTACACCAGTTATGCTTCTTCCTCCAAGACTGAAGTTTAATTGGTTTCAATATTCCTTCCCACTTTTACCAAACCTCAACAGAGCCATCCTGAAGAACCTCATTAAGTTAACTGGCAAAAGAGAGCTATGTTGGCTTCAGACAACTGCTCAAGGAAAAGTGTTCAATGGTGCTTCAACTCCCTCAGACCACCTAGCAGAAGCTGACCAAGCAAGCAGTGTGATTAGAAAGCCAAATGGGTAGGTCAGATGGTTTCAATAGGGATGATGACCCAATCTTTTCCATTTCTATGAGAGGCAAAGGGATGACTAACAGGTGAGGATTGATTTCCCCACCAGCCATGGAAAAACATAGTCCCAAGCCCACTCTTAACTCAGAAATTGTAACTTTTTTCCTTCATTTTATGAAAATTCAGAGCTTTTTAATTTGGTAACAATGGGAAGGGAAGATAATGGCAGATGCTCCATTTTTCTATCTGATGGCAAAATTAGTTGAAAAACCAGAACTTTTGTGTAAGACAAAACTAGTATATTTTCCACAGCTGGCACATAAGGGCAAACTCACCTGCAGGCCCTTCTCTTCATCTAATTGAAATCACTATATGACAGCCCCCTCAAGGTTACACAACCCAGAAAACAGTATAAAAACAGGAAAAGACAAAGGATACTTTTTCTAGGGAATGGTGGGCTCCGAGCCTATGTGTGTGTGATGTTTCTTCTGACTCTCTGACTTCCTGGACCCTTGATCCTGATTGCCCACTTGAATCTACTTTTTATCTTCCCTAGCAACACATCACTTAGAATTTCATCTCTTTATTGATGGCCTATAAAGCTACTATGTGCCAAAGAAGTTAAGTACTTTAAAGTTTCCTTATTTATCAGAACAACTCCCTGATGTTGATATTATTACTCTTATTTTAATAGATGAAGAAAATAAGGCCCAGAATAGTTAGGTACTTGCTCAAGACTTGTGGTATCACCTCAATCACCCCTGTTCTGCTAAATTCTTATTCTATACATCTCTAAAAAATAAAAAATAGCTTTATTGATATTTAATTTATATGCCATTAAAATTCACCCAATTCATATAATTCAGTGGTTTTCACTATATTTACAAGTTGTAAAACAATCATCACAACCTAAGTTTAGAAAACTTCTATCATCCCTAAAAGGAAACCCTATGCATAGGCAGTCACTCCCCATTCTCCCACACAACTGCCCCAAACCTAGACAACCATTTAATTAGTAGAACAAATGTGAGGTAATTAGTAGTCTGCTTTCTGTTTCTATGGATTTTCAAATTCTGGAAATTTCATACAAATGGAACCATATAATATGTGATCTTTTATGACTGGCTTCTCTCACTTCACATGTTTTCAAGGTGCATCCAGATTTATGAAGATTCTTACTCTACCATTCCAGAAGTCTTTCGTCCCTTCTTAACAAGTCCTATTGTTGTTGATATCTATACAATGGTATCACAGAGGTCAAATATGAATCCTGATGCTGCTTTATATAAAATTAGACCAATTATAAACTCTATGTTGCAGATTAATCTTGTCTCATCAGGCTATTACTATATAGAGTCCTATAATGATCTTAATCATGCTCCCGAAAAAATATCCAAATCAATCTAGCCAATGGAATGCTTGTCATTGAAGTAAATGTTAACATTTCCTTCTCCACTGCTGAACATTTACTTAATATCTAGTATCTAAAATACTTCAGAATTTGGGTTTTCTCACTTTCAACTAATCTCCAAAGGCTATCAGCCCAGTAATCTTCATATTTCCTAATTGAATAAGAAAACTTTTTTAACATCTCCAAGTTTCAAATAAGATGAAGTGATATAGTAATGGAACTTACATTTTTTCTTCTGATTAATGAAAATGTCCCTACTTCAACAACTCAAACAGCTAATTGTGCATACACACGTGTGTGTGTGTGTGTTTGTGTGTGGGTGTGTTTGTGTGTGTGTGTGTGTGTCTAACACTTAGTGAGGATGTCTTAGAATGCTAACACCCAAGTCAGAGAATCATCACTTGTGAGTTTTTCTGGCTACATTTTGTGCTTTAAAATTAAGTCTCTGCGTGAAATTACAGCCCTTTCCTGGATCTTTTTAGTTGTAGGTTCTCTTCTAATTAGTGAAGTGTTGACATATTGCTATTCACAGGGGAAACTCCAGGTTCTTCTATAACAGTAAGAAAACTCAAGCAGAGTGCCTCTGTCAGGATAAAAGCCCAAAGTGACCTAGGAGGATATGAGCAAGTGTGAACATCTGAAGAACGCTGGGGGCTAAATGTTGAAAGGGCCTTACCATTTCTTTTCCTTGTGTTTGCAGTTGTCAAATTGCCCAGTTGTGTTGGATGATGAACCAACTAATCCTCAATGTGAAGATGTGGGTTCTACATGCCTGTCTGCTCTAGTTAACAGGGTATTTTCAAAACTGAGTTCTGAGGGTATACATTTTTTAACTCATATAAATGAAGAGCCATATGATGTTTTTAGATGGTAAAATTGAATATTATAAAGATATCAATTCCTCTCTCTTTAACGTGTAAATGTACCATAATTCCATCAAAATCACAATTAGATTTTCCATTGGGAAGTGGACAAAATACACTTGAAGGTCATAGGTGATAATAAGTGGGAAGAATAGTTAAAATTTTAAATAAGATTTTTAAGGAAAAACATGCACTATCAGATATTAAATATTTTATAAAACTACAATAATTGTAAGGGGCACTGGTGCCAGAACACACTGTTCAGAGCAAGAGAATGACAAGACTGTAAAGAGATATGGATTCATATGAATGTTCAATACACAACAAATAAAGCATTTTGGTATGGGAGACATGAATTGATTATTCAAATATTATTATCAATAAATAATACTAGACTAATTGGCATATTATTTGAAAGAACATTTAAACCCCTTTCTCACAATATGAGCGTTGTCCAGTATATTGTCATTGTCAATACACCATTGTGGCTGGTTACTTTCTGAACAGCCCTCATTATATCAACTAAATTCCATATAGAGTAGGAAGTTAAATATTTTTAACGAAAAATTATGGGAAAATATCTAAACATAGAGTGGGGACTTATTTTATTCTGTGGATGAAAGTAAAAAAAAAAAAAAAAAAAAAAAAAAAACCCAAAAAAAAAAAAAAAAAAAAAAAAAAAAAAAAAAAAAAAAAAAAAAAAAAAAAAAAAAAAAAAAAAAAAAAAAAAAAAAAAAAAAAAAAAAAAAAAAAAAAAAAAAAAAAAAAAAAAAAAAAAAAAAAAAAAAAAAAAAAAAAAAAAAAAAAAAAAAAAAAAAAAGAAACCCTAATGAAATACTATAGATTTGAAAGCACCAATATATATATTATATACACCATACACAAAAAATAAAGAAAAATAACAGGGGAAAATGCAACATAAGGGACAGATAAACAATCATATAGTATTATAAATAAACACTTTTAAAATCAATAAGGAAAAAAGAATACCAATGAAAAATTCAAAAAGAATACACAGAGGAAATTTATTAAAAAGATTTGAATGACTTATAAGCATAAGAAAACATGGTAGGATTCACTAGTAATAAAAAAATGAGACACCAGTTTCACCTACAAAACTTACAAAAAAGATGGAGAAACAAGCAGCATTTTTAAACATTTGTTGCAAGTGGAAGAAAAAAATGAAATAAAATTTCTAGAGGACAATTTAGTTAATCCATTAAAATTCTTAAAAATGTGCAGTCCCTTTTTTCTAGCAATACTCCCTATGTTCTAGTAGAATTTATCTAATTTAACATAATCATTAAGGTCCATAAATATTTATGTATGGAATAGATTATCACAGCATTATGTATAATAGTGAAACAAGTAGAAAGAAATAAATGTCTAAAAATAGAAGTGGGGTAAACAGTATTGCCGAAAGTTTAAGAAAATACTATACAGCTATTAAAATTATTTAGTAAAATATTATTTAATAACCTGGAAAAATATTCCCCTATAAGTTTAAGTTAAAAAAACAAATTACAAAACAATGTATTTAATTTGATCCCAACTTTGTAAAATGCAGACATATATGGGTGTGAGTGTGTGTGTGTGTGTGTGTGTGTGTGTGTAGAAAACATTAGAAGTAAAGGCTCCAAAATATTAACAACTGTATCTCTGAATATCAGAATTATCAGTAATTTAGATTGTCTTCTTTGTGTTTTCTGTACTTACCACATTTTTTTAAATGAACATATGTCACTTTGAATCAAAGAAAACACAATAAACGTTACTTTAAAAATGAATTATTTGTTTTGGGCTTTTATTTTTCTTTTTAATTTTCATGATTAAAAAAAAATCTGCACACACCCATACAAACAGGCAGAAGCCTCAGGGCATACATATTAGCTTTGGAAAAATCTAAAGAAAAAAGTGCCATCTCTAGATAAAGGGTTGTTCACCACATCTCTTCCTTTCTAACCTTAAAGGAAAACATGTTTTCTTTAATGAACCCCCCATCCCTCCTCACCCTATCCCATCCTCCTCCTACCTCAGGAACAAATTCAAGTTTACACCCTACAGCATGTCAAGCAGGCCATTCACATTCTGGTCCCACCTGTTAATCTTTATCTCCCATCACATCTCACCTTACTCTTAAATCTGGTGAAACATTTAACTGCTGAAAAGACCATGTTTCCTCACACCTCCTTGCCTTTGCTTACACTGTTCTCTCTTCCAGGCATGCCCTTTCCTCACATTTTCACCTGAATAATTACTTCTCCTTCAAGACTTAACTCCAGGTATCATATCCTTTAGGATCTCAACGCAAAGCTGGTTTGGGTGCTTCTACTGAGATTCAAAATCACCCAATGTATACCTTTAAAACTGTACTACACTTTTTAAGACTTTATGTACAAGTCTCCATCATGAGACTACAAATTATCCAAGGGCTAGGATGGACTCTTTCACAGTCTTAAATTCCGAGAACATATATAGCACAATGTCCAGCATACAGAAGGTGTTCAAGAACTGTAAACTTGAGAGGAATGTGTGCCCACCATTCATTCAGAGGGTGATTCCTTTGAAAACTGACCCTACATCAATCTCAGAAAATTAGGTATATCATTGCTACTCTGATAGCTTTCTCTAAGATGAGCAAGATCCTGGAAACCATTGTCCTACTATACAAAACATCGATCATTGCCCCTTAGAGAAGTCCAACCAGTGCAGATTTTTGAACAATTAATATTAAGAAAAGCTGGAAACCTACAGATAGGTCACAGAAATTATCAAAGGACTAAAAAGGAAGTACCTAAAGGAAATATTAGAAAATAATAAAGATATGGGGTCTGTTAACCTGCAATCACTTGGCTAATCGCCTTCCTGGTAGGGAAGGAAAGAACCCCAAGGAGTGAGTGTAAAATGACCTTGGGAAGAATATGGATGAACATGAAGTCTTGCCATTTGAATAACTGCTGGAGGAAAAACTGTCCTTTAGCTCTTCAGGACATTCAGTTCACCATCATATCTGGCTGGAAGTCTTCAGCATCCAGAAGCAAAAGTGCAGTGGGAAAGATGAATTAAGAAATCAGCTGGAATTAGGAAATGAACCTAGTAAACATTGTGATGCACAAAATTTTGTCTTATAATTATTACAACACGTACTTGTAAAAACACTTTAACTTAATGTAAAGTTTTTTCCACGGGAACGAAAACAGCATGAAGTTAACACCTTGGTTTTATTAATATGCATGACGACCTGTTTCCAAGATAAACAAGAGCATTCATATAAACCATTTAATATAAAAGCCATCACACAGAGACATAAGCCATCCAATTCATGTTGAGTTTTTAATTTAAATTTAGTCCATAATTGGGCTGTCTAAACTGAACATCAAAAAATTGTAAACTTTCAGTTTATATATTTTGGTTGGAACTTATGGAACTGTAAGCAACATTTAGCTGTGAAATTGGGAAGTGGCTAAGATTAGGGATATGGAAAAGCTTATGTCCATAGATAAAATATGATGATATTCCCAACACAATTATGTTGAACTTCAAAGGGTTAAAATATCCAGCTAATCCCTTGTGAGTCAGTCACACCATGACTAATGTAAATGGTGTTGAACATGACAAAATCTAGCTCTCATTAATCAGTTAGCACATTTTACTTTATGTAACAGACTGCCTCTAGCCAGTTATTATAATTCTGTTTTGTATTAATGAAGCCAATAATAGCAATTATAGTCTTGTTCATTAAACAACATCCTTCCCAGGTTCTGTTCTGTATCAAATGCAAGGCAGTGGGTTGATCTCTATAGGCTGTCTTTCCCAGGTTCCCATGGGAGCTAATAGTTTCTAGCTAGGTTCAGTCAATGAGAGGTATTTGAGGGATGGTGTTATACAGTAGGAAGGAAGAAACTATTTCTTCCTCTCCACCTAGGGTGGCATCTCCTATAGTAGTTGAATCCTCTGTATGGATTCAGTTCCTGACAAGCCCACTAAATTTAAAGCTTACCTCCAATAACCAAGTATTTGGGCTCTGGTAGCACCACCTCCTCCTATTGTCCCTACAAGCCCTAGATTTCCATTGTCATTAAACTATGGATTACCTTACCTTTATCTGTTTGAATTCTCAACTCTATTATCCACTTTATTACCAATTTCCTGCATTAAATTCTTTCCATTATCAACACTTGAAGTGATTTCTACTTTTAAATCTTGACTGACACAAAACTACAATGGTTTGGAAATACACTAAGTGTTTTATGCAGATCATCTCATTGAATCCTCACAATTTCTCATATAAAATAGGTCACTATAATTATCCCCATTTTAAAAATGAGTAAACTGAAGTACAGAAAGTTATGTAATTTGCCCAAAATCACATAGCAAGTAAGATCTATCTGACTTTATGTCTCCCATAGCAAACCTATGCTATATCTATATGAAATAAAAAGATTGAACTAGAATCTCAAAAGTCCATGCAGCTCTGAAATTCTATGAACCCATTTTATTACCTATTTATTCATTCAATGAATATTTATTGAGCACCTACTATTTGCCAGCCACTATTTCTAGGCTCTAGGGACACATCAGTGAATACCAGAGCCTTAAATTCCTTCCTTCATGTATTGGTGTTTGATTCTAGTGTATTATGACATATAATAAACAATTAAATAAATAATACATTTACTATGCCAAATGGTAATGAGTACTATAAAGAAAAAGTGCAGAGGAAGGATAAGGAGTGCCAAAAGGGGCAAGAGTTAAAATTTTAATTTTAATAAAGCTGGTCATCCTATTAGCATTTCCCCTTTCACAAACACAGTAGACAAATTGTCAGTAAAAATGGGGGGAAGAAAAATTTCTTCCTAAAGACTAATATCAACAAGTATTAATATCAACAAGTGTTTACTAGAACCACCTGAAATAAATCTCCTCTTAACCAATTCTCCACTTAACCAACTCACCAGATTAACAAAACTTCTCCACTTCAGCTCTGTAAAACATACTAATACCTAAAAAAAAAAAAAAAATTTAAAAAAAAATTTAAAAAACATACTAATACCCTAGGTTAACTGGGCCATGGCCTGGTTAATCTTTAGTTTTCTTATGTGCTTCCACTGCTACCCATAGTGCTCTAGGCTTACCAAGAGTCGGGTGAGTTTGTTTACAAACCTGTTTTTACCAATTCTACTTCTTATGAAATTATATAGTTTAATAAAATGTTATGCAAATAAAGAATGTGTGAGAAAAAAGAATTGTCTTTATGAAAAATTACATTAAAAGATTTTTAAAGACTATATAAAGGGAGTCACTTAAAAATTGCTGTCAACAGTCAATAGTTCAGTGGTTATCGTTTCAAAAAGTAGATTTAAAAAAATTCAGATTCATATGTAACCACAAAGGACCTCGAATAGCCAAAGCAATCCTACATAAAGAGAATAAAGCTGGATGTATCACGCTCCCCAACTTCAATTTATACTACAAAGCATCAATAATCAAAACAGCTTGGCATGGACAGAAGCACAGACACACAGACGATTGGAACAGAATCAAAAACCCAGAAATAAATCCCAAATATATGGACAAATATTTTTTTATGAAGGAGCAAAAAATGTACGAGGAAAAAAAGCCTCTTCAGTAAATAGTGCTGGGAAAACTGGAAAAGCACATTCAAAAGAATAAATCTGAACCGTGAACTGTCACCATATACTAAAATTAATTCAAAATGGATTAAAGACCTCAAAGGCAAGGGAAGTAAAAGCAAAAATAAATGAATGGGCTTGTATCAAACTAAAAATCTTCTGCACAGCAAAAGATATTATCAACAAAGCATAGAGACAACCAACCGAATGGAAGAAAATATTTGCAAATACCACATCTGATAAGGGACTGCTATCTAAAAAATACAAAGTACTCATATGACTGAACAACAAAAAACAACCCAATTAAAAAGTGGGCAGAGGACCTGAACAGAAACTTCACCCATGACAACATATAAATGGCCAACAGGCATATTAAAAAGTGCTCAATTTCATTAGCTATCAGGAAAATGCACATCAAAGCAGACACCAGCTCTCACCTGTGATAATGGCTGTTATCAATAAGACAAGGAATAGCAAGTGCTAGAAAGGGTGTGGAGTAAAAGGAACCCTCACACACTGCTGGTGGGAATGAAAATTGGTACAACCATTATGGAGGACAGTGTGGAGGCTCATAAGAAAACTGGGAATGGTGTTACCATATGACCTGGCAATCCTCCTTTTGGGTATTGACACCCAAAAATTGAAAAACATACTTCACAAAGACTTATGTACCCCAATGTTCATCACAGCGCTTTTCACGGTGGCCAAGTCATGAAAACAACTAAAGTGCCCTTCCAAAGATGAGTGGGTAAAGAAGCTGTGGTACACATACACAATGGAATATTACTCAGCTGTAAGAAAAGATGAAATACTGCCATTTGCAACAAAATGGATGGACATGGAGATCATCATGCTAAGGAAAATAAGTTAAATAGAGAAAGCCAAGAACCATATGACTTCATTCATATGTGGAATATAAAACTGAAAACCTCAAAGAAACCAAAACTTATAGACACAGTCAATAGTTTAGCGGTTCCCTGAGGGTAAGGAGGGACGAGGGTGGGGGAGAAGGGGTGGGGACTCAAATATATGGTGATAGAAAGAGAACTGACTCTGGGTAGTGAACATATAATGCAACGCATAGACAATGTATTGTAAAATTGTACACCTGGAACCTATGTAATTTTGGCTAAGCATTGTCACCCCAATAAATTTAGTAATAAAAAATGTTAAATAAAAATAAAAAATATAAATAATTTTAAAACATTTTTTAAATTGTCAAGTTAAGTGAGGGTGAAACAACTATAAAAAGTTAAGAAAAATGATGACATAAATTTATTTTTTATTGTTTATTTTATTGGGGTAACATTGATTAATAAGAATTACAAAGGATCCAATTGTGCAATTCTACAGTTCATCATCTATGTGTTACATTATGTGTTCACTACCCAGTGTCAGTTCTCTTTCCATCACCTTATATTTGACTCTGCCTCCCTCCTTGCCTACCCGCTCCCCCATACCCTCAGGTAACCACTAAACAATTGACTGTGTCCCTGAGTTTCTGGTTCTTTGTTGCTTTCAGTTTTATATTCCACTTATCAGTGAAGTCATATGGTTTTTGGTTTCTTCTCTCTGGCTTATTTCACTAAGCATATTTTCAAGGTCCATCCATTTTGTTGCAAATGGCAGTATTTCATCTTTTCTTATAGCTGAGTAATATTCCATTGTGTATATGTACCACAGCTTCTTTATCCAGTCATCTATCAAAGGGCACTTTGGTTGTTTCCATGCCTTGGCCACTGTGAATAGCACTGCGATGAACATTGAGATACATAAGTCCTTGCAGACTAAGGTTTTTAAATTTGGGGGGGTAGATACCTAGAAGTAAGATTGCTGAGTCATACGGTAACTCCATTCCCAATTTTCTGATGAGCCTCCACAATGTCCTCCATAGCAGTTTTACCAATTTTCATTCCCACCAGCAGTGTGCGAGAGTTCCTTTTTCTCCACATCCTCTTGAGCACTGTTATGCACTGTTATTCCTTGTCTTGTTTTTTTGTTTGTTTTTTTTTTGTTTTTTTTTTTGTTGTTGTTGTTGTTTTGGTATGTGGGTAGCTCCCTGGCTGGGAATTGAACCCAGGCCACAGCACTGACAGCGCCAGCGCCAAAGCCTTAAGCCACTACACCATCAGGGAACTCCCCTTTGTCTTGTTGATAATAGCCATTCTCACAGGTGTGAGGTCATATCTTGTGGTTTTGATTTGCATTTCCTGGATAGCTAATGAGGATGAGCATTTTTTCATATGTCTGTTAGCTATTTGTATATCTTCATGGGAGAAGTGTCTATTCAGGTCCTCTGCCAACTATTTAATTGGATTGTTTGTTTTTTTTGTTGTTGTTGAGTTGTACAAGTTCTTTATATTTTGTAGATATTAGTCCTTTATCAGATGCATTGTTTGCAAATATTTTCTCCCATTCAGTTGGCTGTCTCTTTGCTTTATTGGTGTTTTATTTTGCTGAAAGAAATTTAAAAAGACATAAATAAATGCAAGCATAGCTCATGTTTATGGATTGGAAGACTTAATATTGTTAAGATGTGACACTATGCAAAGAAATCTACAGAATCAATGCAATCCCTATCAACATTCCAGTGATTTTTTTTGCAAAAATAGAACAACCCTTCTTAAAATTCATATCAATTGTCAAGAGACCCAGGATACTCAAAACAATCTTGAAAAATAAGAACAAGGCTATAGGACTCACACTTCCTGGTTTTAAAACAATCTACAAAGCTATAGTAATCAACATAGTATGGTGCTGGAATAAAGGCATATGGACTAATGGAATAGACTAGAGATCCCAGAAACAAACCCTCGCATATATGGACAAATAATTTCTGACAAGAGTGCCATTCAATGGGGACATGATTATGTTGATAATAGAAGAGGCTATTATATGTGGGGGCAGAGGTACCTGGGAAATATCTGTACCTTTGTGTGAACTTCGTTGTAAACCTAAAACTGCTGGAAAAAAATTAATTCTTATAAAAAAAAAGTAGTATTTCAGGAGAGCACTGAAGGATGAATATGATTTTGACAGGTGGAAATTGTTGAGGGTAGGGAGCAGGGCAGAAGGGGCAGAAGGAAAATCATCTCCAAAGGTTGACAGGGTGTGCAAAAACACCAAGATTGCAGGTAACCATACAGCATATTCAAAGACCAAGTAATGCAGTTAGTCTGGAGCATATGTGAATAGCCTAAGATCAAATGACAAGTTAGGTTGTGGTCATCCTGTGGTAGACCCTGAATACCAAGGTAACAAATCAGAACTTGATTCCCTAAGCATTAGAGGGGCACTAAAGGTTTTTGAACAGGAGAATAATGTATTTTTAACATACTTATAATGTAGAAAGGTGGCCACCTTATCCTTTCATCTCCACTCTATAACAATCAATGACAGTACTTATATTACATGAATTATATCTATCTATACAAAAAAACCTTGAGCCAGTTACCTACTAGTGTTAGGTACTTTTGATGCATTTTAAGATAGTATCAAATATTTGGTTCCTCAAGTAAGACTGAGGTCAATTATTTATCTCTACCACTACTTTTTTTCTTTATCTTGAAGTTATTATTTAAGGGTACTCTATAAACATATTCTTCAAACAATATAGTGTAGTAATTAAGGGAGTGATTTGTAGAGCCAATTATAATCACCACTTTCTAACTGTGTGACCTAGGTGAAGATAGGTAACTCTGAGCCTATTTTCTTATTTGTAAAATAATATCAATAATACCACCCAATACCATGTGGTTCTTATGGGTATTATATTAGAAAGTGCTTAGAACATAGTAAGTTCTCAATAAACAGTTACTGCTGTTGTTACAATTTGTATTAGATTTTAGTGGCTTTTCTCAGATTGGCAAAAATAACACCATTTCTAATATTGTATCTTTGAGAATATGTTTTCAGAATATTGGGGGGAGCAGAGGACATCTTACAAAAGGACTTTTCATCCACTCATCTCTAGTCCATTCATTCATTTATTCAAAGTTGAAGCCTGAAGAAAAATCTACTCCTTTTCTGACAATCTTCAGGCATAACAAAGAATATATTTTGCTTCTGCGTCTTTGTCAACCTCACTATGTCTGTGATTCATTAGTGTCATGGGAGAAACTGAAATATTTTGGTTTCTATCTCAGGTGAAAGAAATACTGTCATCTTTCCAGTATAAAGCATTAAAACAATTCTGATATTTCTCTTCTTTTAAAAATCTTGTTCTGATTATAATTACCATATCCATTAGTAATTATCAGAGGTGCTACACTTGGCTGAAACAAATGTATTATAAACCAAATAATTGTATGCTGGAGCACATTCCTAGTTCATTCTGGCGTGGCCTTATCACACAGGTCCATAAATCACTCTACCACAGAACCCCGTCTTATGTTCTTTATAGCATTTCTCTCCTTATGGAAATCATCTTGTATGTTGCCTTATTTATTGACTGTTTTATACTCCCTCTCAACATAGAGCATAAGAGGGCAGGGATTTTGTCTGTTTTGCTCACATTTGTACTTAAAGCTCTTACAAGAGTTCTTACCACCTAATAATTGCTCAATAAATATTTGTTAAATGTGGAATATATGCAAATAATTTTATTATTCAGAAGACTTTTTGATTCTCACTGCCTGGTTCTGGATTGTGTTGTGTTATTCTCTGTGGGTATGTCATGAGACTAATTTTCTTATGTGGTTCATGAACTGGCTCTCAATATATATACATGTGCCTAGTAAAATTCCATTTTTACAGATTTGGCAGACACAAAATACACTGTGTAAAAATATTTTTTTCAGGAATTAGTAATTTGCCCTGTAAATTATTAATACTTTTTACAATACACCAAAGCACAAAAAAAGACAGAGATCCAAAATTGTCACTTAAGTCTTTCATACTTACGTTTTGAAATTTTTACTTCTGTCCAAAGAGGAATCCATAAAAATGGAATTTCCCTTGAGCCTTCAGACAAACTGGGGTATATCTATTTCATTGACAGACACCCTCTTGCATGCAAGCTTCAGACTCTAGTTACTATTCTGTGGATAGGCACGCTAACAAGAAATCACAAGGGCTTCTCTAGCTCTTATCTCAAAGAAAGAGTCAATGGATCTAATGTTACCCTGGCAAAGGAGGGATTTTAGCCAAACTGTTCAAAGCCATTTAAATTTACCCTCTGTCCTGGTGACTTCCTCAGACACATAGACTGCTCTTAGATGCTGCCACAGACCCAGGAATGAATGTGAATTAAGTTTTTTAATCACAGTTAAGCTCAAACATGAGACTGCACATCTACTAAGAGATCCAGGTACCCTTGCCAACACTTCCCTTGCTGCTTGCATGGCTAATTATGTCAGCGTGGGCAGGGGATGGGACACTATCCTGAAAAGTACTAATGAGTTAAGAAGTTTAATTAGAAACTGAGTGACATAAAGATACTTTATTCAGAGGCTTCCCTACTCATAAATAGCCTCACAGAGCAGCTGCTACAACATTCTATAAAGTCATTGGGCTAATCAATAGAAGTTCAACAATGACAATTTTACTTAGGGGTTAGAATATCAGTTGTTACTCTAACTCATACTTAAAATATATAAAGCTGAGTGTGTGTACCTGGGTTAATAAGGTGGGGTTCATGAACACTTATCTGATCAAATTGTTTTCATAGTGTATTCATCTCCCTGGGCAAAAGCTTTCCCTGCAAGAAGTACACCCAAAAAGAATTCTATTCCCCATGTAAAGAGTGACAGAAATGCTCTCAAGTGAGATAAAATTATACACACTGCTCTGTTTGTTACAGATTCAATCTGCAGGAAAAGAGGTAATGCAAATATTGCTCTGCTGAAGCTCCTTATAGAAGGCAGCTGGAAAACGTGGACTTGAAAGTTTCATGCTAGCTAGTTGAAATATACTGAATCCAAGGTTACCTCCACATCAAGAAAGTTGTGCTTTACTGGAAAATTAGCTCTGCTTAAACCTAATATAGACTTCTATTTTATAGTTTATAGACATTCTACTCCCAACAATGTGACCAAAGTGATCTTGTTAAAATAAAAGTCAGATCACATTATTCTTTTGTAATAATTGTTTTATTTTTCAATTATAGCAACATACAATATAATATTAGTTTCAAGTGTATGACATAGTGATTAGACATTTGTATAACTTATGAGGTGATCACCCCAATAAAGCTAGTATCCATCTGACACCACATAGTTATTACAATATTATTGAATATATTCCTTATGCTATTCTTTCCATCCCCATGACTATTTTGTAACTACCAATTTGTACTTCTTAGTTTCCCTTTTTCATCTACCTCCCCAAAGCCCCTCCTAGTTGGCAACCATTACAAGAAAAAGCTAAAGGAGTTCATCAACACCAAACCAATGTAAGACATGTTAGAGGTACTTCGTTAAGAATAAGGGAAAAAAGCAAAAAAACACATATATGAATAATAAAATGGCAATAAATGCATATCTATCAGCAATTAATTTAAATGTAAATGGATTAAGTGTTCCAATAAAAATATAAGGTTACTGAACTGATAAGAAAACAAGACCCTTACATATGCTGCTTATAAGAGACTCAGTTCAGATGGAAAGACACATAGATTGAAAGTAAAGGACTAGAAAAAGATATTTCATGAAAATGCAAAAAAAAAGTGAGGCAGCAATACTTACACCAGACAAAACAGACTTTAAAGCAAAATCTGTAACAAGAGACAAAGAAGGACCCAGTAATCCCATTTCTGGGTATTTATATGAAGAAACCCAAAACTCTACTTTAAAGGGACATGTGTATGCATATGTTTATTGCAGCATTATTTATATTTGCCAAATTATTCTTTTAATCAAACATCCCATCCCAAATTCTACCTATCTCATTCAAAGTAAAAGCCAAATTACAGTAGGAAGTAGTAAGGCTGGGATTTTAGTCCATTCTGTTTCCAGAGCCGACCTCCTTAGCCATAACTTCCCAAAAAGCTTTGAACTTTGAAGCTGGCCTTCAACTAATTCCATCTTTACTTGTCTGCTGTTCTCATGACAGATCTGTTCCATTCTGCTGCTCTCTGGTACTCCAGACCCCTGCTGTGCCCTTCAATACAGGTTTGCCTTTTCCTGCCTGTGCCACACATAAGTTTTCCCATACAAATCTTCCACTCTCTATTCTCAAACATCACGTATACATCATGCATATATTCATTCATTCATTCAAGAAGTATATACAGACTGCCTACTACATGCCAGTCACTAGGAATACAGAAATGAACTCTGTCCTCAATCTACAAGCTCACAGTTTAGTGAAACAGAAATGAGTCTTTGCAGACTAATGGAAAGGTATCAATAGAGAGGAATCTCAGAGGTCAGAGCTGTAATCTCTATGAGGTGCAGCCAGCTAATGTGCTAAACATTTGCTCTCCCAGATTAAAATACACATTTTAACAGAAATCTTCTAGGGAAAATTACTTAACCTTGGCCCCAAAGAGTGATGTTACTGGCATCCACTACAGGTTCTATAGCAAGCTGATAGATTTGCTATATTAGGAAAGGGGTTCTTTAAGAAGACTCTTGATTAACATCAAGTAGGTCATTGCTCATTCTAACTACACAAAGGGCATCTTCTTAAAAAATGGTCATTATGAAGTCAATGTTTTTCAAGGTCTAGTAAATAGGGCCTGGGTTTAAGATTACCCATTGTGTACCCATACACAGCTGTTTCATGGAAGGTGTGATCAAGGGCCTATTATTAATCAAGTCACAATAAACCATAACATAACATGTTAGGTCAGTATGGAGATTACAAGACAGAAATTCTGGGAGAATACAAATGCACCTAGTTTCAAAACAGAAGATTCTGAGAGTAAACGCTGATGCAGATGTGAAATTTGGGGTTATGAAACTATACTGAAATGGTACAGGATTAATGGTAGTAGTTGCCAAAATGTAGTGTTAAAAAGATATTTTTCCCTTTTCCTTTTCTGGATATTTGAATAACTACTTATGAAAAATTACTTAACCCACTGCTAGGAATCTACTCAAGAGAAATGAAAACTTATGTTCAAATAAAAACTTGGGCATGAATTCTTAAAGCTATTATGCTTTATTCATAACAGTTAAAAAATAGAAACAATTTAAGTGCTTTCCAAAGAGTTAATGGTTAAACAACCTACATCCTACCATGAAACACTACTCAATTATAAAAAAGGAAGAAATTATCAATACACAAAACTTAGATAAATCGTAAATGTATTTTGCTAAGTTAAAGAAACCAAATTCAAAGGGCAACACACCATGTGATTCCATTTACATGACTCTCTGGAAAAGAGAAAATCATATGGATGAAAAATAGGCCAGTGGTTGCCTATTTTAGGGATAAAAGGAGAAGGTTTGACCTCAATGAGGCAGCATAAGAGTTTTTTCAGATTGATGGAACTGTCCAGTATGTTACCGATAGATACACTACTATCCAAGGGCCCTCTGGAAAAAATCCAGTCATAAATGCCTCTATTTTTCATATTACATGGCTGGATACTTTCTGGACAGCCCTCATATGCATTTGTCAAAACTCCATAGAACTATGTACCATGGAGTGAATTTTACTATATGTAAATTTTAGAAAACGTAACCAGAATTCTGGGGGCAGGGGGTGTAATGGAGTGCAGACTGTAATAAATGAATCTAACTGTATTATAAATCAGTTGCATGATGAAAGTAATGGGGAAGAAAGGCATTGACACAAATAACTTTGAAAAATAGGGTGTTAACTGGATACTATAAAACTAAAGACAAAAATGGTATATAAACACTGTACTCTAGTTCATAAATTTGTTTCTGAAGGGGCTATGACTTAGAGCAGGGGTATACAAAATTTTGGCTTCCCTAGGCCACATTGGAAGAAAAATTGTCTTGGACCACACATAAAATACACTAATACTAATGACAGCTGATGAGCTAAAAATAAGGTCACAAAAAAACTCATGTTTTAAGAATTTGTGTTGGGACACATTCAAAGCCATCCTGGGTGGCAGGTTGTACATGCCTGGCATAGAGATTCTGAAACTACTCTATTAATATAATATTAGGGTTGAAAATTAGGTAACTATATTATTGATAATGAGAACCAAGTTCCTCTGTGTCAGAGGAAAAGTAAGTACAAATAAGGAAGGAAAAAAGGCTAAAATAAAACTTGTGAGCTGGGTTGAATCATACATATCAATATGGACTCATATTGTAATCCATATAATGTAATCCATATAAATACATAAATAAATATAAACAGGTGCCTGTATAAGTTAGTACATACATATATTTCTTAGCTATATCCACTGAGAGGGGTTGGAAGCAATGATACCCCAATAGCAAGCACCCTTTAGGCATAGGTCATGGTTTTGAAATACCATTCTTTGTTCAATGAAAGACTGACTGATTTCAGGGCCAGAAAATGGAAACCAGAAGATGAGCCTGGTGCATCTTATGGTGATAAAAATAAGGGAAGTGCTAAAAAAAAAGTGGGGGCATGTTGGAACTATACAGGAGCCAACCTGAAAGATTCCAAATGGTTAAAGTTGGAACAATTTGATTAACAAACTAAATTAAAATAATACAGTATTATAACACAAAGAATAAAATAAGTATCTGTTAGTCTGCTTAGGTATAAATAAATAAGTGAATGAATGAATGAGGGAGTACAAATGACTCATATTTATTTGTTTGTTTTTATTGTTAAATTTATTGGGGTGATATTGGTTAGTAAAAATTACATAGGTTCCAGGTGTACAACTCTACAGTACATCATCTATGTGAGACAACTCTTTCTTACAGAAGAATTCTAATTTTTCTACTACTGAATGTGCAAGGCATGAGGGAAACAGAAAATCACAATTAGAACATTACAGTAATAACTGCTGCAAGCAAGATCAACTGATCGATGTTAGTATTAGTGGGCAAATCTTAAGCAGAAATAGGACATTTGCACTTTCTAAGTATCTCCCCCAAAATGTTTAGTAAGTACAAGGGGAAAAATTGTAAGTTTACAGTGGAGAATTCTGACAGACACCACCTTAATCAAGGGATGAAGATTATCATCACCTGTAATATATATCAACATCATATACCCTCTGACAGACTGCACAAAGAAGGGCACAACAATGTATTAGCCTTTCCAAGGATGTATAACCTCAACCTAATCATGAGGAAACATTGGAAAAACCCCAATGGGGGATATTCTACAAAACAAGTAGCAAGTACTCTTCAAAAGTGTCAAGATCATGAAAGACAACAAAAAACTGAAGAACTGTCACAGATTAGAAGAGACTAAGGAGACATGACACCTATTGAAATTTGAGGTTCTGAACTGATTTCTCAAACAGAAACAGTACAGGAATTGGTGAAATTTTAATTAATTCTGTAGGTTAGTTAATAGTATCATACCAAGGTGATTTTCTTAGTTCTGATAATTGAATCATGGTTATGTATGATATAAACATAAAGGGAAGCTGGGTGAGGGATATATAGAAATATTCTGTACTGTTTTTTTGCAATTAGTTTAAACTTATCTAAAAATAAAAGTTTCAAAAAATAAATTACTTGAAACATGAAACATGAAAACAAAAGTAGTAAGTCTAGTAATGGAAAGTACCATATGCACAATCCTACTGCTAAAGAGAATAGTTATCATTCTTACAAAATCAATTCAAAGGAATATCATCATTTAGAGTGAAGAATAAGAAAATGGCACATATGTTAACTCTTTCTAGCCAATACCTATCAAATATACTTGTTTTATTTTTTGTCAATATTTTTAAGTAGTTTTCTCACCACTTCAGTGGACAGGCAGGAGAAATCACTATTGCTGCCTAGACGAACATTGAAGTGCTAAAAGCAATGTATCTGTAGATTCATGTATGAAGAAAAATAAGATTTCCCAAATTTCTTCTCCTGAACAGTTGGAGTGGTTGTCAGCCACCATGGGAGCTAATCTGAAGACTTACAACAAGCACCAAGAGATCACAACTACCTTGGCTTGCTCAAGGTAGGAAGTGTATAAGAACCCTTCATGGGTCTTTAATTGTTTTTATCCGACCTCTGGGGGCACTGGAGTGGAAATTAGGATTATAAAGTAAATATGGGAGACTATGTGGCAGCCTAGAGCATTTCCAGACAAGACATATTTAAATCTAGATAAAGAACTTCATAAATTTGGCACCAAATTGCATACAATACCTTGGGTACCAATGAGAACTATCAGAGTCATGATAAATAATAGTAGCTAACACTTACTATTAATAAATGCTTGGCACATTGCTTAAATTAACACTGTTAATCCCCACAAATTCTGTATGAGATAGGTGTTTGTACTACCTTCATTATTAACAGATGAGGAAATTACCCTCCACTAAGGTTAAATTAAAATCTCCTGTCCCCGAGGCAATAAGTAGTACAGACAAGTTTTAGACCTAGACAGTCAAGGCCCAGTACCAATGGTCTTAATTGCTAGGTATGGTACCCCTTCCCATTAATGCAAGTGTCAGAAAGCTCTCATTTTGAAATACTTAAGTATTGGGAACCATATTGAGAAATGTGAAGTTCTACAATACTGATTTGCTATTTTGAGCATTGTGCATTACCAACATTATGCCTTTTGCTTAGGCATATTATATATTCAGTTTGAAATTTTACAAAAACATCACTTGTGTAGCAGTTGATGACATGCTCCCAGTGCAGTTCCATTTTCTAAGAATAAGAAAGAGCCAGGGAGTGTCCATTCAGTTTATTTTCACACTTTAGTTTTTAAAATGAGCCCTGTGTATAATTGTGATAACAGTCTACTGAGAAGCTACCCAAGCAACACCATGGAGGTCTCAGAAATCCAATCCAATCCTCATATTTAGCTTCCATGAATAATGTATTTCCAAGAAAATATTTGGTGATTTTTTTGTATTAAATAATTATTCTGGGATAATTTATAATGACTTAGAAAACTGTACTGAGATACCAGTTTGTTAATCCAAAAGTATAGTCAAGTTTGGTCAAGAAGGATAGATTCTAATCACTAATCAGGAATATTTAATTTAAACTATCCTACAAAAAGTCCACTCTTAATGCTTGAGGTGATTTTTATTGCAGTCTCCATAATTTTGAGGTAGCATAAGCTTCATTTTTAGAAACTAACTACTATATACTTGCATGAATATATAAAAGGTTTATTTATCAACTTTGCTGATGAACCAACAGCAGAAAAGGATTAATTAATTCACCAGATGGCAGCATTCCAATTCAAAATATTTTCAATAGGCTAAAACCAACAAAAATTCAATTACACAAACACAAGATGGGGAAAGCCTGCCTTGACAGCAGCAGGTCATGTGCAAAGAACTTGGGGGACTTGAGCTGACTGCAAATGCATTTGAGTCAATAGTGTACTATGACCTCTAAAATGACTAATTTTAGAGATTGTAATCTGCATTGAAAAAAACTGCGTCTAATCATCCTTTGTATATACTCAGCTGATCACTCCACATCTGGAACACTCTTGTCCAGCTTGTGACACAACCTTTCGAAAGGCAGTGGTAGCCTCAATTTCTATACAGAAAGGGTTTATGATACTGAAGTATTTAAGAGTAAGATGTTATAATGTCTGTAATTTACCTAAAGACATTTCAGAAAAAGAAAATAGATGAAGTAGTATGGAAAAATGTTAACAACTGTTAAATCTAGGTGATGGGGTATATGAGAGCTCATATGAAATCTATGTTTCTGTATGACTGAAATTTTTATACTAAATGGTCAAAGAAAGGGGCTTGGGTGCAGCAAACTGGTTGGAAGGTAGCTGGAGTAAGTAGCTAAGGGACTTGTCTTGAAATTTCATTTTATAAAAAGCAAGTGTTTTTTCTTAGGTGGTGTATTTATTTGAACTAGCTTTGGTGGGGACAAATGAAGATATGAATGGCATAAATTAAAAGTCTACCAAGGTACTACCATTGTTGAAAAAATTTAATCCCTTACTCCAGCCTTGAAAAGGATGACAGAAAATGTTGAAGGAGGCCAGGGAGTATCAAGTGCTCCTGGTGTAAGCACCTCTTCCCCCTCCCCTCCACAAGCTTCACCAATATAAAGTAGCCAACAGACCAGCCTCAGAAGAAGACTCTAATTACCACTGATAATCCATCTTCTTCTAGGAGCCCAACAGGACGAATCCTGACACATTCTACATCCCCATTTACTCTAGTCATCTCCACAAGCTTCAGCTCCCCACATGCATCATTACCTTGATTCTCAAACTCTTACAGCTCTATATGTTCCCTAATCTGACTCAATATCCTGCTTATCAATGAATTGCCAAGCACTACTGCTGTGCTTTCATTTCATTCCACTTCTTATTCTAAAGGAAGTTTGACTATTCCCTAAAGTCACTGCTTCTACACAGCCCTCTCAGATGGTGCATGTTTTCTTTTCTATACCCTTCACATCACTTACTGGATCTAGAGGTGAAGTGTTCTCCTCCTTCCACTTCCAGGCCATTTCTCTTCCCTTTTTTTCAAAAACCCCAGCCCTCTTAAAGTGTAGACCATCAGACTCTGCCAATTACCACCCCTTCTTATGGTATACTTCACCAACATCTAAGTACCTCCCCTTTGTTCTTTCATTGGAAATGTTAGCACCTTATTCACAGTCATTTTGTCCTACCATTTCTCCTGTGATTTCAATATCCACTTCAGGATATATTCAATCCCTTGGTCCCACCATCCCTTGAAGTCATTTCTATAACCTTTTGTTTCCTATCAGCCCAGCCCAGCCACATAACTCCAATGGTCAAACTCATTCTCTAGATGTCATTACCAATAACTATCATCTCCATAATTTCAAATTTAATTCCTCTCCTCTCCTACATAACCTCCACCTCAAATTTATTGATGCTATTACCCTTATTGTCCATCTGTCCTTTCATATCTTCACCTTTCACACTACCCAGTTAAATCCTAGGTTCTATCATTATATCCTCTGCCATGTATAAATCTGCAAGTGGAGGAGGCATCCTTGTACTCCCTCCATCAAACTTAAGTCAACCTTTGTCAAGAACTACACCTATGCAGCAGAATCGTCCCACTTTAAGTTTAATTTCACCTGATCTCTCAAGTTGGCATTCAGCAATGCCGGACAGTCCTAAATATTTCTAGTCAGTTGGTATCCTCTCCAAGACAACTATTTCACACCACTTTGTTCTTATGAAAGCTCAGACAATTCCCCTTCAGAATTCTCAGCTAATAATTTCACTTTTTATTTTATGGACAAAACACAAACAATCAGAAGAGAATTACCTCATTTTCAAACCAACAAGTCCATCAACTCACTTACATCACTATCTATATACCTTGAGTTTTCTCCTATTACTAAGAAATAATTATCTACATTCCCATAAGGCTAGTCTTCTGACCTGTGCACCAGATACTTTCCATGCTCAGCTATTGAAGCATTTTGTTCCTCTCTCTCAAATGTCACCAATTGTTCTTTCCATCAATATGCTGATGGGTCATTCTTATCAGCATATAAGCACTATAAAAAAATCTCCCTTCTTAAACAAATAAACTCCTTTGACCATATATCCACCTCCGGCAACCTACAATTTCTTTTCTCCTTTTTATAGCAAAATTCCTCAAAATGGTTGTCTATAGCGTTCCCCCCATTTCCTCAACTTTCATTCTCTCCTCAACCCATTTAAAAGCCAGTTTGTGTCTCCATGCTACTGACAGCACTCTTATCAAGGTTGCTAATGATCTTCATCTTGAAAAGGTCAAAAGCAAACTCTCATTCTTCATTTTATTAAACTTCTCAACAATATTTGGCTCAGGTGATTAGTCCTTCCTTTTTGAAACATATCTTGGCTTCTATTACCACACAATTTCCTGTTGTTGTTGTGTTGTTGTTTCTCCTATGTCTCAGATATTTTTCTCATTCTCCCTTGCCAGTTTTTTCCCCATCTTCCCACATTTAATCATTGGAGTGTTTCATGACTTATTCTTGAATGTTATTGCTTCTCTACACACTGAGAACTCTCAGATGTGAAAGTAAAGAGCAATAGTCAACCCAGATTCTTCCCTGAACTCCAGATTATTCACTCCATATTTCCATATGGATATCTAATAGGTAGCTCAAATCTAAAATATATCCCAAACAAAACTCTTGGTCTTCTCTCTCCATTCTGTTCCTCACCCAATCTTCTTCATTTTAGTTATACCATTTCTCATCCAGTTTTTCAGGCCAAAATCCTAGGGTATCATCCTCGATTCCTCTTTCTTCCTCACATTAATCCATTAGTAAATACAGTTTGCTCTGTCTTCTATCCCAATCTAACTTCTCACCACCTCTAGGGCAACATCACCTCTTCTCTGCATTATTGCAAGAGCTGCTTAATGATTCCTTCTGTTTCTTTTCTTTTCCCATAGTCTGTTCTCCACAAAATAGCATAAGTGAGCTTTGTAAAAGATAATTCATAGCACTTTATTTTCCTACCTAAAATATTCCAATAGATTCAAATCACAATTAGAATAAAATTGAAATCTTGCAGTGACAACTTTCCTTGGCCTAGCCTGCTCTCTTAACATTATTCAGGTCTTGACTCAAACATCATTTCCTCAGAGAGGCATTTACTTGACCTCTTACTTTTCTAAAATAGCACCACCTGGCCACTCTTCATTCCCTTCCCTTACTTTATTTTCAATTGCAAACCTATCACATTCATTATTCTTTATTTCCTTACTTGTTTTTGATCTGTTTCCTGTAGTTAGAAAGTAATCTTCAGGAAAGCAGAGGTATTATTGCCTTTTTTTTTCCACTACTGGTGTATAGTATTTAGCTGCTCAATAAATATTTGTTGAATGAGTGACTATATCAAGGAAAAAATTATCAGGATAAGCTGGAAATCACAGCATAACTTATAAGAAGAAGAACTAAAGGTTCCACTGTGCCTTTATCTAAAATTCAGAGGGCTTTTCTTTATTCTATAGAGAGGAATAAGCACTATAAGGTAGAAATTACATAAACAGGAGGAGAAAAATTCTAAAAAACAGAGCCCCAAAAAGCTGCCTCATGAGGGAGTGAGCTATTAAGTATTTGTTTTAGTGATGGAAAGACTGACACTTTGTCCCTAATGAGAATTTGTCCCTAATGCCTTTCAAACTGCTGCATCAGCACTGGAGCTCAGAGTGAGCCAGTCTATCAGTGAGTACATCCATGTGCAGGCCCTTTAAGAGGAGCACCTGGGACTTCCAGCCACCTTCACTCTCACTTAGCCACTACCTCCACTGGTTTTCACACCAGAAGTTATGGAGACTTCGCTTCCTATCACTGGAATTCTGGGCTAGGGGGCCAGATGTGGGCTGGGACTCCTAGCTCCTCCTGAAGTGACCTCCACAGCCAAGATATTTCTCGAAATTGTTAATAGTCACACACAGGTGTGAGACCAGCCTGTCCCACATCTCTGTCCCTCCTACCTGTCTCAAAGTGGCTTCTTCTGTATGTACTTAGTTGTAGGGCTTTGTTTCAGTGACACTTCAGGAAATTCTCAGTGATGGTTGTTCTGTAGTGTTGTTGTAATTTTGATGTGGTCATGAAAGGAGGTAAGCACAGCATTTACCTACTCTGCCATCTTGACCAGAAAACTCACTCAGTTCTTCCTGTGCATTATCTCAAATTCTTACAAAGAGGCAACTTTTGGGCTCTGATTTTTGGAACATTTCTCCTCCTTCCTATATAATTTCTATTTTCTAATTTTAGTGCTTATTCCTCTGTACAAAATAAAGCAAAGCACTCTGAATTTTATATAAAGTCATGTGGAATCTGTACATCTTTTTCCTTATATACTATGTTGTGATTTGCAGATTATCCTGATGAATTTTTTCTCTGGACATAGCCACTCATTCAACAGATATTTATTGATCACCTAAATACTATATACCAGTCATGAAAAAATAGGCAACACTTCTGCTTTCCGGGAGCTTACATTCTAAGTATAGGAAACAGATTGAAATACATATTATCAAGTCTATGATAGATTATCTAGAGGAAAAAAAATGGCAACAATATTTATTTACCCTAAATCCATGCCCTTGATTGTCCGTTTCCACCCCATACTGTGGGCTTGGTCATATGACTTACTTTGACCAATGGGACAATAGAAAATATGAACAAGCTGGGACTCAAAAAGTGCTTGTGCATTGGGTCTTGTTTTCTCTTAATGCTCTTGATAACCATCATTCACCAAGTGAATAAGCCCAGGCTTGCCTGCCAGGTGAAGAATGACACATGACCTACTTATTTTCATCACCCCTGTTAACTAACAACCAGGTAAATGCCAGATGTATGAGTGAGGCCAGTTGACATAAATGGATGAGTTATCCCAACTGACACACATGAAGTAGAAACAGTCCCAGCTGAGTACAGTTCAACCTACCAACCCACAGAATCATAAGCAAGTACATGGTGGTTGTTTTAAATCACTACATTTTGAGATGGTATGTTATGTAGCAAATGCTAACTCATAATCCCATTATACAGAGAAGGAGACTGAGGCTCAAGTAAGTTAAATAACTTTACTGAGAACATTCTATAGCCAGTATATGGCAGAAAAAGAACTTTTAAATCTAGTACTACATATTATTTAATTTAGTCTTTACATCTGTTCTATGGAATAGACATACTATTATTACTATCATTTGAAAGATAACTATTATTTTAAAGATGAGAAAACATGTACAGGAAGGATAAACAATCTGCTTATAGTCACACATTTAATAAGCAATAAAATGTTAACTAAACTTATTGTGGTGATCATTTTGTAATACATACAAACATATAATCATTCTGTTGTATACCTGAAGCTATCATAATATAATGTTATGGCAATTATTGCTCAATAAAAAAATAAGGGGGAGATCACCAGTAAAAAATAAATATATAACCAATAAATCCAGGATTTAAATTTAACTATGCCTGATTTCAAAGATTGTGCTACTTTTACAACTTCATGCTGAGAGTTCTGGTTAAGTGAGGGTTCCAGTTAAATTATTCTTCCATATAGAAAAACTGATTTCTCTAGCACTGTATTAAGAACCAACAAGATTGCATTTAAAAAATGCACTGCTTAGCTCCAGGCTTACAAACACAAAAAAGTATAAAGGAGAAAGAGCAATGGAAAAGGAATAAGACTTGGGAATTTGAGTTATTAAAACAACAACAACAAAACATTAGAAAGTAGGTCTGGTTTTATAAATAGCAGATAAGAAAACCTCATTAAAATAACCAAAGCACTAAGAGGAATATAATGTAACACAGGACCTCGTAAAAAAGATATTTTAAACTAGGACTGAAGTAGCTAGCAGGCACCAGCTCCAACCAAGGAGGAAAGTGTTCATTAACAGCAAAAAGTACTGCACTAGCTGCCCATCACATTCACGATATGTCCTTCACTGACTTTCTGCTGTCTAAATGCTGCCTGGCATTGGAATTATTTAGGTTGAAAAAAAGAATGTGGAGGGAGGGAGGGAGGGGTAACACCTATTGAAGATAGCATGAGAAGAGCACTGGACTGCAACTAACTAGCCAAGTGACCTTGAGTACATTACTTAACCTCTATGGATCTTAATTTCCTTATCTCTAAGGTCCCTTACACCTCTAAAATTTCATGATTCTATGATTATATGAAAGGGAAAGCAGCGACCAGTGGTAATCCATCATTGCTGAGGACCAAATAAAGAACAAATAAGCTCAGATAGCAACATTCTTGCTCTAAGCTTTATTCTTGTCCATGAAATCATAACCCAATGAAAAAAGTAATGTCAACAAATAATTACAAGTCAATGTGATAATCCTAGCAACAGATATGCAGATTACATAAGAGGTATAATTTAATTATATGAATGCTGATGCACAGGATCCTAGAATTAAATCCACCTGGATTCAATTCCAACTTAGCTATGTACTAGCTTCATGACCTTAGGAAAATCACTTAACCTGTCTGAGACTCAGTTCCCTGTATGTTCTCACCATAATAGACTCTAAAGCTACAGTCTGAATCCCCTATAGGTTTGATTCTCAACACTCCATGAAGGCAAAGTATTAATATACTCAGTTGGGAAATTGAAGCCAGAGTGTAGAGCACTTAAGGAAAAATAAGATGTAAGAAGAGACTGTACACAGAAATATTTCAACAAAAGTTGTCTGTGAAGAGGAATAGGGAAATGGGATAGTAGCTTGAGGAGAATGTGGAGTCAAGAGAGAAGTTTATTGTTTTGTTCTTTGTTTTTAGTGTTGTTGTTGTTGTTGTTTTTAATAGAGGTTGTCTAACATGGTTGGCTGTTTATGTAAAAGATCCAAGCAAGAAGGAGATATTGATAATGCAGTAAAATGAAGGCATAACTGAAGAATGTAAGTCTCCTGGGAAGAAATATTGGATGAAATCTACAAGGTATTGGCCTCTGATAGGTGCATCTTCTCCTACCAGGAGAATGGACACATTCCCCATTGTAAAAGGGGGAACAACAACCATTTCACATATAGTTAGGAGGGTAGGTTTAGTGGTGGAAAGAGGAGAAAAATTCCCATTTTCTGGCTTCTGTTTACTCAGTGTCATGTGGGATTAGGCCACTAATGAGTGTGAGAAGAAAGGAGGGGTGGGAGAGGGAGGTCTGAGGAGAGAGAAGAAAGAGGACAGCTCAGAGAATTGTCACCCAAAAACCTTCACTAACAAAGGGTAATGGAAGTAATGGACAGTGTCAATTTTCCATTTGAAGTTCATGATGAATGATGAGACTCAGCCAAGCTGTGAAAGTCTCAGCTATTAAAAAAGGGGGGTGGAAAGGATAGGATAGCTAAGCGTTAGGATATGACAGATAGGGAAAGGGAAAACGATGGTAACAATACTATGAATGGATTGTAAGCTAGGGAAGGAGGCAAATATAAACAATGGTAGGTTGGTGAAGACAGAAAATGTAGTGGGAATCAATAGATTGGAGGTATAACATGATAAGGTTGAGGAACTGCAGCAGTGGAGGTCAAGATTTACAAAATAATGGAGTTTATGGTGATGAAAAGAACTAGTATATGACAAAGTGAGTAGGTAGTTGAAGTGAGTAGAGAAAAAGATTACTGATCTAGGCAGTGAACAGCCATAATGAGGGATGGGTTATCCACATGAATGCTTAAGTCACAAAACATGATAGCCTATACCCCTCAGGCTGCTAGGAGGGAAGGGGATAGGGACACAGATCACAGCTATACTGGGATACTGCCTCCCTCCCTGTCCTGAGCCCAGGTTCAGGAGTTCCAGTATATATCCCACAGCTGGTCCACTCTCCCTTCCTCCCACCCTCAAGTTCTTCTGCTTTCAGACAATTCAACTCTGAACTTCCAATAAAATAAATTATATAAATAAAATAAAATAAAAAATAAAGGCCTTCTGGGACATCCTTGGCACAAAGATGTTGAACTCCTTGAGAATGATGAGAGGAATGAAGAGGAAGAGAGTAAGGCAAGAACTAGGCCTGCAATAAATGAGAAATCGTCAGGAGGTTGGTAAGTGACAGCAATGAGGAGAATAGAGGGATGGAGCTTTTGCAGAAGAGAGAACAATGATCTTAAAGGAATTTGGGGAAGCAATGAGAGCCCCAACCTCACCTCCTGAGCAACATGGTTAGGAGGCAGCCACGGTTCCAATTACAGCAAGAGTCAGAGAACATGTAGTGTTAAGAAGCTAAGGATATAAGAACTTGGCACTTCACAAACAGGCATTTCTAGAGGGTACAGTAAGGGCTTGGGGAGAAGTAGAGGAAAGTGGCTTACATCTGATTATAATATGAATAGGGCAGTGTGGAGGGTGAGTGCTGGCCAGGGAGGTTTGGTAAGGCACAATGGGATTACTTCTAACAATCTCTTAGAGGAGGATGAGAAATTCATTGTAAGTTGAAGTCCAGAGTATTTCTTTCAATGACAGTCTTCATTCCTGGAATGGCCACATTTTTCACCCACATGAGGCAGTATGAGGGCTGCTCAATCAGAATTCCTGTGATGCAAGGGCCACAGCAGCTGAGGAAGCAGTTCCCTTGAGACTTGACACAGTGGGATACAATTGATGACTTATGCAAAGCAGCTCCTTAGGCTTCATCCACTGAAATGACTGGAAGCAGTATCTTATGCCTTTGTTTTTTTCTTATACTGTGACATGAACCAGATTCTTACTATTCATGACAAACTTATCAGGAATACTGGTATGGATCCTTTTTCACTTTCAGCTCCCTCTCATTCACTATACCAGCCTTGTAAGGGCAAGGCCAAGTGGAAAATATGCACAGTAAGAGAATAAGAAAATAATGCATTCCACATGATCTCCAACATCACTTCCTTAGGGAGGCTCTTGAAGTAAAGGAAACCCAACATCATGCTTTACTTTGTGAGCAGTTAGCCTTTGTCAATTTTGTCCATTCAAGTTGCACTAACTTGGGGCAGCTCTGTGGCTTGGCTGACAAATAGATGAGTTCCAAATCCCTGCAGTTCAATGGACAGCCAGAATGCTGCCTAAGTTTAGGGCTGGGCTCAGAACAAGGCTACATCTAGGCCAGTTTCCCCTAACCAACAGGTGATGACATTTACTTATGTCTGATCCTTCCCAACCTCCAGGATGATCTATCCAAGGCCTCTGAGCATACAGATGTGCAAGTTGAGTCAGGCTATAAACTTTTGCAGTATTAGCACATCTAACAAGTTCTTAAGGTGATACTGATTCTGCTGGTCTGAGACCACACATTAAGAACCACTGGTCTATATTATAACTTTATCTTCATTTGTGCCTTTTGGTAATCAACTGAGCTTCCCAGAACAGACCTTATTAACTAAAAGTAAGCACTAAATTGTTCCAGCCAGTTTTCTTCCCAACTTCTCAGCTCTACCAATGGCACCACATTTCTTCCAATTAAGAGAGGTTTGAAATTCCTCTCTTAATTCAGACCCTACCTAATAGTCAGTCATCAAGTCCTTTCTAAACTTCTTTTAGATTGACTATCAACAAAAT
This sequence comes from Lyroderma lyra, assembly GCA_004026885.1. Lineage (NCBI taxonomy): Eukaryota > Metazoa > Chordata > Mammalia > Chiroptera > Megadermatidae > Lyroderma > Lyroderma lyra. The sequence goes on from PVJL010007199.1 coordinate 75,767, forward strand.
GGCAGCATGAGAGGGACCTCTGAAAACCTCCTCTGGAGATTATAACTAATAAAACACTTATACCTCAACCAAGGACCCTCTACATAATGCACAATCACAGCTAAAAAACCTACTCATTGCATTAAGATAACTGCAGGTGGGCAGAGGGTTAAACAAAGGAGAAATAGAAGGAGAAGAGTGGGGATGCAGCTGCGTGAGTCCCCGCTTGGAACTCTACCACTGAAGGAGAAAGGAGGAAGAAGGTGGTGGGAGAGCCCTCCAGACCTCACTCAGTCTGTGGGACAGAGGAAGGGTGCCTAGAGGTGGGGGCATGAGATGCCACAACTACCTCACTTTTGCCCCAGGAGGTGCAGACCAGTCCACAAAATGTAGCAGCTGGACTTCACTTCAGTTCCCAGATGAGGGGAACAACTAGGTGGTGAGGACCCACAGCACGAATTCTCTGTCTGGGAAGGAGAAGGAGAGAGAGGGCTGCACACATTTTTCGACCCACAACCAGGACAATCTAAAAGACTAGCAAACAGGACTGACCCCAAAGCTCAGGGCAGAATCTGTGCATGGAGCAAACAAAGAACAGAAAGGTGTGATCATGCTCAAACTACCTGCACAACCCCCAGAGCCACGGGAAGAAAACAAAGCCCCAAACACCCCTCCACATCAAAGAAACTGCAGCAGCAGGTCCAGAGAGGCTGCCAGAATTAAAAACTAGAGAACAGGAGCTCAAAATAAAGAGATGGGGACAGGTGACCCAATAGAAACAGAGCTCAAAGCAACAATTATAAAAATGCTTAAGGGTGGGAGTTCCCTGGTGGTGTAGTGGCTTAAGGCTTCATTGCTGGCTCTGTCAGCGCTGCAGCCTGGGTTCGATTCCTAGCCAGGGAACTATCCACATACAACCACAAAAAAAAGTGCTTAAGGAACTGAACGATGATTTAAACACAGAAATAGCAAGCATCAGAGAAGACTTACAAACCATTATAAAGGACCAGAGAGAGATAATGACTAAATTAACTAAAGTAAAGAACAGAATAAAAGTCACTAGACTAGATAAAATAGAAGCGCAAAGCAGTGATTTGCAGGAAAAGCCAGAAGAAAACACCCAGCCAGATCAATTGGAAAATTATTTCCAAAAAAATGAGAATGGGAGTTCCCTGATGGCGTAGTGGCTTAAGGCTTCGGCGTTGGGGCTGTCAGCTCTGCGGCCTGGGTTCGATTCCCAGCCAGGGAGCTACCCACATACCAAAAAAAAAAAAAAAAATTTAAAAAAATTGAGAATGGTTTGAGATTCCTCTTGGACAATATTAAGCATAAGGATATTCGAATCATAGGTCTACCAGGAGGGACAGAGGAAAAGCAAGGAATCAAGAAATTATTTGAAGAAATAATGCTGAAATTTTTCCTAACCTGGCAAAAGAAGTGGACATGCAGGCCCAGGAAGCACAGAGATCCCCAAACAAGATGATTCCAAACAGAAACACATGAAGACACATCATAATTAAAATGGCAAATTTAAAGAAAAAGAGAAAATTCTAAAAACAGCAAGAAAAATGCAAATAGTAACTTATAAGGTGCCATCCATTCGGCTCTCAGCTGATTTCTCACTAGAAACATTACAAGGCAGAAGGGATTGGCAGAAAATATTCAACATGATGAAAACTGAGGATCTACAACCAAGAATAATGTATCCAGCAAGGCTAGCATTCAAAAGGGACAGGGATACAAATATGTGGTGATGGAAAGAGAACAGACTCTGGGTAATAAACACTTAATACAACACATAGAAGATGTAATGTAGAATTGTACACCTGGGACATATGTAATTTTTACTAATGTCACCCTAACAAATTTAGAATAAAATAAAATAATAGGAAAAAAAATTCCTTTAAAATGCCGCTTGCGCCTTTCTTCCCTGTTCCCAATTCCAACATTCTAGCCCAGGATTTTATCATCTAACACTACTCTGGCCCCTGACTCTAGTCTCTCCCTTCCAACCCATCTAGTATACCATCTCCAGGCCAATCTTCTGACCTCCAAGGCTTCTTTCAATTTAAAGTGCATTATGCCTTTTAACATGTCACCTAATCAATCTAAAAGCCTTCTATAAATCCTACTCCACTGGGCCTACACCCCTTAACACTCAATGGTTCTCAATTTTTTCTGCCTTTCCAAAGGCTACCTCTGTCCCCTGGCTGATGGTTCTGAAAATATAATCCTAAAGAATACTTGTATTAGAAGTATCTGGGCTACGTTATAGAGGTGCATATTACTAAGCCCCACTTGAGACATACTGAATCAAATGCCTCCAAGGGCAGATCCCAGGAATTTGCACTTTATTAAGCTTCCCAATAAAAATCAATGCATGTTAAAGTTGGGGAACCACTTCTCCAATGTCTCGCTATAAACATAACCCACCTTCACTTCCTTGTATGTGATCTATTGTTGTGTAACAAATTACCCCCAAAACTTAGTGGCTTAAAGCAACACACATTTATTATCTCACAGTTTCTGTGGGTCAGAAACCGAGGCATGGCTTAGGTGGGTACTTTGGCTCAAGGTCTCTTAAAAGGCTCCAGTTGAGGTGTTGGTCAGGCCTGTAATCATCCCAAGGCTCAACTAGGGAAAGATCTGCTTCCAAGGTCACTCACTTGACTGTTGGCCAGATTCATTATTTTGTAGGCTATTAGACTGAAGGCCTCAGTTCCTCCCAGGTTGTTGACCAGTAGCAGTTCTCATTTCTTGCCTTGTATTCCTCTCTTAGGTCAGTTCACAATATAGCAACTTGTTTCATCTTACCAAGCAAGGAAATTATAGCCAGAGAGAAAGACAGCCAGTTAAATGAGTCACAATCTTTTGTCATCTAAGCGAGGAAGTGACATCCTGTCATTTGTGGTCTATTCTGTTTGTTAGAAAGAAGTTACAAGGTCCTACCCATATAAAAGGGGAGAAGATTTCACACACATATGAATTATCAGCAGGTGAGGATCACTCGCATTCATCTCAAGAGTCATCTGCCACACCTTTCAACACTGTAGAAGAGCTAGAAACAATAGTCTGGTTGACAAGAAAACAATGCATAAAGATATGATTATGCTACTAGACTGACTATTTAGTAAAGAAGAAGCAGCTGATTAAGGCCCAAATATGACATTTTGGATCTCTGACAAATATATTCATCAGTAGAACTACTTTTCAATCCTGGCTGCAGATTACAATGCTGGGGAGATATTTTTTTTAAAGTACTGATGCCCAGAGTCCTACCACAGACCACTTAAATAAGAATTTCTGAGGCTAGAGCTCTAGGATCAGCATTTTAAAAATATCTCTAGATGATTCTAATGTACAGCCAGAATTGAAAACCCCTGGGAGGGCCCCTTATTCCAATCTCACTTGCACTGTTTGTGTGTGTGTGTATGTGTATGTGTGTGTTCATGAGTGTGTGTGGCTGTGTGTGTGGCTGTGTGTGTTCATATGTGTGTGTGCAACATATGTGTGTGTGTGTGTTTTATTCACTGAAAAGTTTACATAAATGAATATTTATTTCTACAAACCAATTATCAACATTTGATAAAAAGATAATATAACATATATCCTTGATATATTAAACTCTGAAGATCCACATTTTTATTCCAACAGCCTTATAAGTTCACTGAGGAATTAAAGTGTAAAATATACATAAACTGTCATTTAAACAGGGAGAAAGTTGGTTTCTTATTGTGTTTTACTAAATTTATTGGGGTGACATTGGCTAATAAAGTTATATATGTTTCAAATGCACGGTTCTATAATACATCATTTATATATTGCATTGTATGTTCACCAACCAGAGTCAAATCTCCTTCGAGTCAGCTTCTTATTAACAACACTGAGAACAAATTTAGAAAATGGGGAGTCCATAGACTTACATTGAGCAATTAGCAATATCCATAAAAAGCACTCAATAAATATTTCATAAGTCCTCTATGTGAATTAAATATATTTATCCATAATTTAATGCTTCCTATCCACAGACTTTTTTAGTAATCTAGCACAGTGCTTTTAAAAAATTGAAATTTGTTGACAATATTTAAAATAAGGAAATTTCATATAAAGATTCAGATTTGGGATTTCTCTTTCAAAATCTGGCAGCTCTGATGACACTCTACTTACCATCCCCACATGGTAACAATCAGTAGAAAATGAATAGTGGCTCCCACTTCCTCTTCAAAGTCTCCCCAGACAGACATACTTTACTCATTGACATCCTCTGCCTTGCCCCAGAAGGCATTTGGAAAACAGCAGAAGAGAGCCATTAAGAATTTAGACTCCAGAGTCAGACTGCTCTGTGTCCAAATGCTGCTTCTATCATTGTTTAAAGGTGTGAATTCATAAGTTATTTAACATTACTGTTCCTCAGTTTCTCTCTTCTGAAAATCAGGAATAATAATAAAACCACATTTACATGATTGTTAAGATGATTAGAGAGTTAATATTATACATATGAGGAGCTTAGCACTGTGCTTGGCCAAAAGCTAACTACTCAGTAACTGTTAATTGTTACTGGAGTTGAGTGCAGTACAACAGTACTTAAGAGCATGTGCACCAGAGTCATGGCCAAAATCTCACATCTAAAACATACTAGCTAGGGGGCCTTGAACAAGTTACTCAATATTCTTCAGTTTCTTCATCTATAAATTGAGGATAACAATAGTACCTTACTTCTAGGGTTGTTGTGAGAGGACTAAATGAGACAATGTTTGTAAGGTGCCTGGAACAGAGTAAAACACTTAATAAATGTTACCTATTGTTATTATTCCAATCTATCAGGAAGAAGAGATTAGCACACAGAACATTGGTAAGGAAGATCAAATGGAGAATTGTGTTGGGTGGTGTGTAGACTAAACAGATTGTGGAATAAGAGACAGTAAGAAAATCTTCAAGTATTTCTGTAGACCCAAACAAACATTAATGATTGCTTCAGAGGGTTACTCTCCAGAAGCTAGGAGTCAAGGAAATGTACCCATTTATTCTGCCACTTGCCCAAGCACTTTGGAAACACACTCCCTAAGCACAGATCCCTCACAGGGCTACCTACCATCTTTGCAAACCATCAATGTGACCAATACGTGACAATAATTGTGTCCTTAGACATCCAAGATAATTAAAGTACTAAAAATAATCATTCTACAGATATGAATGTTCCTGAAACTGACAAATATAACAAGTAATGGAAGCAGAAATAAGAGTGGAGGAGCAGCACTGCTGTTCAACCATTCTTTGCCTGTCCTCTGACAAGGTAATCAAAACACATGCAGAAGAGTTGCATTTTCATTGGGGTGGTGACATTCATGCATTAATGGAAATCACATTTTTAATGACCACAAGATTTAGATGGAAGAGAAAAGCAGGAGTCAGCCTCCTGCTTCGACCAAACTGGACTCCTTGAAATGCTGCCCAGGAATCACTGATAATTTAGTCATGAGAGTGTTGGTCTACAATTTCTCATGGAAACCTGGGAAAGTGTGTGATTGTAAGGAGCCCAAGACAGGTAAAATATGTATGTCTAACTTATC
>PVJL010007200.1:0-81361 GCA_004026885.1 Lyroderma lyra
GGCATCAGCAAAGCGTGTCCTGGAACGAGTAAGGGCTTCCGAGGTTCGTACACAAAATCCACGGCGTCCCACCTCCTGGCCGTGCGCTCACGTCAGCGCCAGGAAGGTGCGGAAGCCGAGGTGTGGAGCTAACCGAGTGTGTACCGGACCTATGAAGACAACCACAAGGCTGCGATGAAGGAAATCACAGATGCAGATAACTGGAGAGATGCGCCCCACTCACTGATCAGAACGTCAGTAAGACGTCCGTACTTCCCACCTCGGAGTACCGAGGCGGAGCAAGCCGTCTGCATCCCAGCAAGCTGCTTTGTAGGTGCTGATACACTGAGTCCGACGTTGATAGGAGGTGGCGGAACCCCAGAAGGGCCGACCCCGTGCTGAACAGTCAGAGCGCAGCAGGACTGACACCCGATGACTTACTCTAGAGCTGCCGCGATCAAGACGGCCTGCTGGTGGCGGGAAAACCAGACAGACAGTCGTTGGGCCGGAACAGAGAGCCCAGAAGTCGATCCACACGAATATGGTCACGAGCAAGGAGCAAAGTCACCTCGGCGTACGGGCCGTCTTTCCATCAGTGGTGCCGAAACGACGGGACACGCGTGAGCAAAAGCAGAGTCTGGCCTTCCCCAGAATCAACGAAACGTTGGTAGACCCAAATGGAAAATGCAAAACTCGAACTCGTCTACATGACAGCCAAGGAGGCAGCCTGGAGGAGCTTGGACTTGGCAATGACTTCTTACGTACAGCGTCGCACGCACCATCTATGGAAGAAAAGAAACCTGGTGAGTTGGGCCTTATTAAGAATTTTAAATTCTACTCTGCTCCGCACACCGTTCCATGAAAAGACCAACCGCAGACCAGGAGAAGGTGCTTCCACCGCACACAGCCAGTGCAGGACACACAGGGAACCCTGAAAGCTGCCGACGGGACGGTCTGGCCGCAGGTACGTGCGGAGACTTCTCTGTCCCATGTGAGTGCTTCCCCAAGAGTCACCTGAGCACAGAAGCAGGGGGACAACATGACCCACCCTGTGGGCCTCTTTCCCCAGCATCATCACCGCTGGCCGGCAGGCTCAGGGGCCCAGTGCCTGAGACGGTGGGGACGGAGGGGCCTCTCGAGCTGGGCCCAGTCACCATGGAGCGCTGGGCTCCCAAGAGCAGACACCTGGGGTGTGCACATACCTTCCTGCCTGCAATGCCTTGCACACGCCTCGTCCACCCTCATGGTTCTGATCAAGGAGCGCGCTTCGTGCAGGTGAAGCGTGGAGGTGGCTGCGTGCTCGTGGAGTCACGGGTCACGCATCCGTGCCCCAGCGCCACTGGCCCGACAGATGGTGGGCAGGACGGCAGGACGGGCTTGGGGAGACGAGCCCCCATGGAGGTGGGGCCGTGTCTCCCACGCTGAACGAAGATCCCCGGCTTCTCCCACAGGGTCCCGGGTCCAGGTGCCAACGAGCGGAGAAGGCAGGGCCCCGGTGTCCCGCACGGTCTGCTCATGAAGTGCTCCCTCCTGTCCCTGCCGGTCTCCGGCCTTTGGTCCCACATCTTGGGGATCCTCTCCTTCCCGGGCAAACCTGAGAGGGCTCCCGCCAGGACGCCGAGGGTGCCCCCTGCCCGCTTTGGGCCCCTCCCACCGGGGAACTGATGGTCACTGTGCTGGCTGGGGTGACCCGTCGTATCAGGGACAGCTGGGCATTCCTGCAGAGCAGGGCGAGGAGGAGGAAGTCTGTCTGCGCAGCCTGCGTCCTGCAGTGAACGCCGCGGGAACCAGGCCCTCCGGCCACTGCACCAGACAAAGGACGACGGCCAGCTGAGGACGGAGGGGACGCGGAACGGGTGGTGGAGGTGGTGACGGAGCGTGACCGCAGGTGTGCCGAGTGCATCCCCACCTCACGGCACGACCAACCCTCCCACCCTTTCCCTGTCCCCTTGCATCGAAATAACACGCTGGTCACCGTTCGCCTTATGTCTCAGCGTCTGTCCCGGAACTCCTTGTGTCACGTTTGACATTCTTAGAGAGCGTGTGACTCTGTCAGAATGTCACCCAAAGCTGGAGAGAGCGGTAGGAAACTTCCCTTCGGTCCCTCCGGAGGACCGGCCTGTGCTGGCTTGGGGCAGCTGCGTCATTTAGCAGGAGCACTTGCCTGTTTTCATCCGGACGGTAGATGCGACTCTAAGTGTGCCTGCGCGCACCGGGTCGTCAGGAGGGAGGCGCTCTGCTGGGCGGGTCTCGCCAGCCTCAGCACTGAGGCGCGGCCGTGGCCAGGTGTGCTCACAGGTGGAACAGGTGCGCCCAGCGGGTCCCAGTCCGTTCTCTGCCTCCTGCCCTTCCCTGTGCGTGCCAGTCTCCAGGCCGGCAGAGGCGACCGCCTGGCCGTGGGCCCTGCTTCCAAAGCCTGCTTTCCGAGATGTCGGCGTCTCAGGTCAGAGGCCACAGCCCCAGAGTGACCCCTCCGGTCAGTCCCTTCCTTCACCGCCTGAAACTACTGTCCGCGCACGTTTTCGCCTCTGCTTAGAAAGCACGAACCCCACGGAAGGAGGGGCCCTACCACTCTTGCCCGTGACTGTGCCCCTTCCGTGTCAGCGCACAAAGGTCCCAGGTGAGGACCGACGGCCCGAGTGGGCACGCGGGCCGGAGGGGCCGTGAGCTGCACACACAGCACGCATGCGAGCGGCGCAGAAAGTGCCGGAAATGTGGGGCTTACAGCACAGGCCTATGAATAAAATGTTTAAGGTCCACACGATTCAACATGTTTTAACAAGTGTGCAGACATAATTATGGGCAGTGGACTGGAGGAGGGAGGGGACGAGAACAGCAGGTGACAAGGAGGAAGGTTTGCAAAGATGCCACCGTGGTCTGGGGCAGACGACAGGATGGCGCAAATGAACAAGGCCAACCCAACGTTAAAATAAAAGCACGGCGGGCGGTGTGACAGCGTGGAAACAGGAGTGCAACCGCTTCCCAGGGCTGAGGTGTCCCCTCCTCAAACCTGGTGGCAAGCACGTGTGCAGTGACTTCATGAGGCCCTTTGCCCTGTGTGCAGGCGCCCAGAGGCCACCGCCCCGGAATGGTCACGTCCAGGGGCTCTGGTTAAGCCATCTCCACCAAGGCACCAAAGGGGTGTGTGTGGGTGTGTGTGCAGAACTCGCCAGACGATCCGGCCACAAGTCACCCCAGACATTCATGCCTCCCCACCCGAGGCCCGGGCCCTCACGGAGCTGGGAGAAGCTGTGCTGGTGGGCCCTGAGGCCCTGACCCCCAGAGCGTCACTAACCATGTTTTTGTAGCAGTAACGCTGGGGTGGCAGTTACACAGCGAGGAGGACGGGGGAGAGGACAGTCGGGCTGGCCTGGGTGGAGGGGAAGGAACCAAGTGGGGCACCCGCACCCTCCCCCCACACGCCCCTCCCCCCACCGGCTCAGAGGAGCCCCCATCAAGTCAGAAGCTGGCGCAGCGCCTCCTGCCCCCTCTGCCTGCGCGACCCCCCGCGTGTCACTCCGCCCTCCGTGGAGGCCACCGTCTTGTGCTCTGCGGCCCCGTCCACCGGGCAGCCAGTGACCCCCGCGCCCCCAGCTAAGATCCTCCTCGGGGTGAAGCCATGTGCTTTTAAACCCCTCCTCTATCCAGCCTGTTGAGCGCACACCCCCCAGCCCCCCTCGCCCCTCACCCCACAGCATCACCTACCCACAGGTCTCGCCCCCAAACTTCCTCCTCCCTCCACCTCCAGCCCCATTCCTTCCGGTTGCACCGTGTTCAAGCGGTGGTTCCAGCTCCAAGAGCAGGCTGCCTCCCTCCTTTGGCCTTCCCCCCCCCCCATTCCGCAACCGCCCAGGGTGCCCTCGCCACCGTGTTCCGCGTGTCCCCACTGCGCCCCTCGCCAGCAGCCTGCGCCTCCCAGCGGCTCCATCCCTACGCGCCGGCCGGTCCCCGCGTCTCCCGGTGCTCGCGCCTCCCCCTTGCCCGCACCCCGCCTGTCCGCGCTCCCCGCCACCTTCACAGCGAGCCAGCCAAGTCCCGGGTGCGCCGTGTCGCCCCTGTCCCTACGGCGCGGGTGCCCCATCCCGCCGCGCCCCCGTCCGCTGTCCCTCGCCCTCCGCCTCCGCACACCCTGTCCCCGCGGCCCCGGTGCCCGCCCACCAGGCGCCCGTCCCGCGTTCCCCTCCCTCCGCGTCCCGGGGGCCCCCCGCCCCCACGCCGCGCGGGCCGGCGCGCCCAGGTGGATGCGCGCGCGTTGCGTGGAGACGAGCCCCGGCACACCCTAACCCGCCGGCCCGCCCCCCGCGCCGCGGATTGGCTTCCCGCGGGCTGGCGGGGCCCCGATTGGCTCGCGCCGCGCGCCGGCCGGGCCAGTTTCACGGTGGGTAGCACCGCAGCGTGGATGCTGCTCGGTCCCTCCGCGGCCCCCAGGAGCGTGGAGCCCGCGCGGCGGGGCGGGGCCGGGCGGGGGCACCGCCGGAGCCGCTCCGCCGCCCACCCCGGGCCCGCGGCCAAGGGCAGCCTGGGGTCGCGGCCGCAGCGGGTGGCCGCGGGCGGCGCACAAAGGGCCATGCGGGGCCGGGGGCCGCGGCGCGGGGCGCGCGGGAGCCGGGGGCCGCAGCGGCGCCGCTGAGCGCGGCCCGGGGCGGGGCGGGGCCGGCCGCGATGCCGTGGTTCCCGGTGAAGAAGCTCCGCAAGCAGATGAAGCTGCTGCTGGTGCTGGTGCTGCTCACCTGCGCCGCGTGGCTCACGTACGTGCACCTGAGCCTGGTGCGCCAGGGCCGCGCGCCGCGCCAGCGGCTGGGCTACGGGCGAGGTAGGGGAGGGAGCGCGTGCCCTGGGGCCGGGGCGGGGGGACCCCCCAAGCGGCGCCGGGCCGGGCCCTGCCACCGCGCCGGCCCCTCGGCGTGGGCCGGACCCGCGCGCAGACCCTGTCCGCCCCTCCCCATTCGGCAGTATTGGGGCAGGGGGCGCGGTTCGGCCCGGCCTGGAGCCCGATGACGTCAGCAGTGACGAGCGCGACCCTCTTGGGGAGCGTCCATGAGCCCGAGTGGACTCTGGATCTGGCCTAGAGCCGGTGGTGGCGGGGCTAACGAGGTGGGGGGGGGGTCTCCTGGAAAGCTCTGCGCCCCCAGGCCCTGCGCCCTGGGACTTCCAGAGGCCACGTCTGCCTGCCACCTCCACATCCCGTCTGTGTGCAGAGCCTGTTTCCCATCTGCTGGGGGGAAGGGCGGGTTGGGGGAGCTGAGCTGGGGCAGGTGGACCCCTTCCTGGAGGCGCTGCCCCTGGTGAGCCTGTGGTCAGGGACTGTGAGTTGGGGAAAGGCAGGGTCACGGCATCCAGTCCGGGGGAACCGTGAACCGCCTGGACGGAACTCTCCTGGCGCCCCGAGCTCCCACCAGTGGGAGCAGTGCACCCACGGAGCAGATCACGTCCTTGTGAGCACTGTGGGAAGGAGCCCCGGGAGGGGTCCAGCCCCTTTCGCTGGGGGCATCCTGGGAGCCCTCTTGGAGGTGCTGACCTCTGACTGGGCCGACCAGACGTACCATTTTAAAGGGACAGTTCTGGTCAGCCTCGTCCGGGCCGACTTCAAGGTGTCAGTAGGCTGAGCAGATGTACTGTTGGAAGCAGGACAGCCCCATTGCTTTCCTGTCCCCTTTAAAGTGGGACGTCTGGTCAGCCGACCTTGGACACCACATTCGGGGGAAGAGCGTCCCCACAGGAGGAACAGCATGATGAAAACCTGGGGTGTGAAGGGGACGAGGGACAGAGGGCCGAGAGGGAGACACCTCCGAGCAGGAACGACCCCCGCTGGGCTGCCCCTGCCCCTTCTCAGGGAAATGGGGGAGGGCTGAGGTCTTGCTTCCCAAAGACTCAGAGCAATGACTCTGACTCAACATCTGGGGCCCTTCTTCCCTGGGGTCCAAACCTCCCTGTTCAGCCTCACCCCTCCCCCACTTGCCTAAGCTCCTCTGCCTCCCCCGAAGCACCTGACACCTGGCTCCACAGACCCCAGCCCAGGGGTCTGGGCTTGTCCCACCCACCCCCACTCCACGCCCTCACAGCCGCCACACCCTCAAGAGGCCCCCAGCACTGCTCAGTCCCTAGAAGATCCCCTGACAGCTGTCAGCAAATAAGGCAGGACACCAGAGCGTGACCCAGTGACAGAACAAAACCACCACCTCCTCAGATGCCCGTGTGGTTTTCTCAGCAACCACAGTCCTCCCCAGCCCGACTTCCTGAGTATCTGGGGAGCTGAGCTCAGCAGCCAGGACGGGGTGGGAGCGTGGGAACCCCACTTCTGAGGCGGCCTCTGGGCCACTGGAGCTGGGACGCACCTTCCAGGAGCAGTCCCCGTCCCCTGTCCCGACACCTGAGCTGCCCCCAGGGCAGGGCTTCCGAGAAGCAGAGCAGCTAGACAGGCCGAGGCCTCCCCGACCGACCGGTGGCTCCCAGCGGCTCAGCTCAGCGCCGTCTTCGCTCCCACCAAGGTGGTGCCGTTGCAGGGGGCCAGGGGGGCCGCCTTCCGGTGTCTAGCAGCCTGTACAGGCAGAGGTCCCCAAGGGAGAGCAAGGTGGGAGGCAGGGACCCTGTCTGGACCTTGCCGTGACAGCGCTCAGCCCCACAGGCCCCCCTGGAGAAGGCGGGTGGGGTGTGCATCAGAGCCAGGCTGTGGGCACTTGGCTGGGCACCTCGAGGGGCTCACCTCCCAGCTGGACAGAGTGACTGTGGTGGGCAGGAGCCGCAGGCGGGAGGCCATGGGCAGTCCCCGAAGAGACCCGGGGCTTTGTGTCACCCAGGAACTAGCTCCTGGGCTTTGGATTGAAGGGTGGGCCTGGGTGCCAAAGCCCTGGGGCAGGGGGAGCTCCTGGACTAGGTGTCCTTGGGTGGGTGCTCCCAGGGTGGGCAGAGGGGAGGAAAGAGGCTCAGATCCTGGGGATGGGGACTGTTCAGGTCTCCACTTAGGAAGGAAGTCTGCAGACGGCGGAGGTGGTCTGTCTCAGGCTAGGGGTGTTTCGGGACACCAAGTTCTGGAGATGTCCATGGGCAGGCCTGGGAAGGGCTCCCCGGGGGACAGTGGCCCTCCAGGGCTGCCTGGGCCTCAGATCCTCCAGCAGCCAGACCAGTGTGCCTGTCCCTCCCCTGCCCAGGCCGGTGCCAGACCTCAGGGGCAGGGTGGGGTACACGTGCCGTGGCTGGGGCACGCTCCACCTCTCAGCTCTGGTAAGGGGGGCAGACACAGAACATTCCAGCACACTGGAGCAGTACTGGGGGGCTTCCTGGAGGCGCAGGACAGATGGGTGTGTGTGGACACGCATGCATGCTAGCATGTACACACGTGCACTCTGCTCCTGCACACCAAGTAGAGGGCTCAGGCTGGGGGCAGGGGTCCCCCACCGCGGTGGGGTGTAGCAGGAGGGCCCAGCTGAATGGTGGGGCGCCTGGCAGCACAGAGGAGCAGGCACCCCCGGCCGCCCTGCCCTGCTCCGGCCACGTGGGAAGCCGGTGCCTGGCCCCAGCAGCAGCAGCCGTGGCCTTGGAGAGAGCCGAGGCCCCAGTCACACCCCACGTGCCACCCGCAGACGGTGAGAAGTTGACCGGTGTGACAGATGGCCGGGGCGTCCGGGCTGCCCTGTCCACGCAGAGGGCAGAGGACTCCAGCGAGAGTCGCGAGCAGGAGGTGAGCGGCACGTGGGGGCGTGGGCGTGGGCCTGGGTGTGCGGGGCCGTGCGGGGGCCGCGTCCCAGCGTGCGCTTGCAAACCCCCTCCCCACCCCCGCGTTTCTCAGCTTCGATCCCGGTCCCCCTTCTCTCTGGTAGCTGGAAGGTCGGGACCCACACATGCTGCTTCCTGGGGGGCCCGGAAGGCCGCCCCCACTGAACCTCACCCATCAGGTGCCCCCGTGGCAGGAGGAGGTGAGCTCAGCATGGCCCGCGGTGGCGCGGGGGGCGGGCTGGGCCGCGTGCGGAAGGTAAGGGCTCCCGTCCCGCAGTACAAGGGCCGGGTCAACCTGCACGTGTTCGAGGACTGGTGTGGCGGCGCCGTGGGCCACCTGAGGAGGAACCTCCACTTCCCGCTGTTCCCCCACGTGAGTGCGGCGGCCGGACCCCCGGTGGGTGGGGGGGCGGGGCGGGGCGGGGCAGGTTGGCGGCAGGGGTCTTGACGTCAGAGGTCGCCGCCCCCAGACGCGCACCACTGTGAAGAAGTTGGCCGTGTCCCCCAAGTGGAAGAACTACGGACTCCGGATGTTCGGCTTCATCCACCCGGCGAAGGATGGTGCGGGCCCGGGGGCGGTGGGGGCGGGGCGCCGGCAAGGGCCCGCGCCCTGAGCCCGTGTTCTGCGGCCTAGGCGATGTCCAGTTCTCCGTGGCTTCCGACGACAACTCCGAGTTCTGGCTGAGCCCCAGCGAGAGCCCCGCGGGTGCCCAGCTGGTGGCCTTTGTGGGCAAGGTACCCCCATTCCACAGCGCCGAGCCCAGCTCCGCCCGCCCGCCCTCCCACCGGATCCCATCCATCCGCGCCCCCCACTGTCTGAGCCGGCTTCCTGCAGCCTCGGGCCCCTGTCCCCTCCAGCTTCGTAGGAACAGGGATGGGGCTGGTGCCACAAGGAGGTGGCAGACCACCCCCACCCCTTCTGTATCACCCCCTCCCCCCAGACTGGCTCGGAGTGGACGGCGCCTGGAGAATTCACCAAGTTCAGCTCCCAGGTGTCGAAGCCCAAGCGGTGAGTGACTGGGAGTGGGTGTCCCTTTGTGTGTGAGGATCCAGTGACACCTTGCCCGCACACACTGTCCCTCTGCCCCTGTGCTGCCCCTGCCACACTGCCATCCCCTGAGGGACCGTCCTGGAGCCTGCCCCCCCGCCTCCTCTGGGTTCTCCGTCTGCTTGGGGTTCCCGGGGCATGCGGGCCACGTGCTGCTGACTCCTCGTGTCCCCAGGCTCATGGCTTCCCGGAGGTACTACTTTGAACTGCTGCACAAGCAGGATGACCGGGGCTCGGACCACGTGGAAGTGGGCGTGAGTGCGGCCCTCCACCCCCACCCCCACCCCACCCCCTCTGACCACTCCCCACAGGAAGGCGTGTGGAACCTGCCCACCCCTCACCCCCCAAGGAGTTGCCCCTCTAGGTGACAAAGCAGCCGTTCAGGGCCAGGCCTATGGCTGCCCGCTGGCCGCTCAGGGAGGCGTCCTGCAGGCTGTGGCCCTGCAGTGGTCCTGAGAGATGAGGCATTCCCAGGGGGGTCTGGCAGGGCGAGGATTAGAGTGGGGGTGCAGAGGCATGGAGCCACCCACAGTCTTCCAGAACTCAGAGGCGGCCAGTAGCCAGACCAGGCAGGGCCAGCAGGGCCTCTGGGAATGAGGCAGCCGGATTTGCATTCGGGAACTCCCTCAGGCCACTGCGTGCAGAGGGCCTGGGGGTTACGGACCGTGGGTCCCCGCACAGGGTGCTGGGGATGGAGAAAGGGGCAGAACAGATAGCCGGTGAGCAGAGTGGGCCAGGGGTCCTCGGGCCAGCTGGGGTGCCATGTGTGTCTGGGGATGTTCCCCGGGCTCAGCTTGGCAGAATGTCCAGGCGGGATGGAGATGCAGATTTGGGGTGGTCTTGCAGAAGCTGAGGGCCTGGGGCAGAGTCTACAGCCCCAGGAGTGGGGGAATGGGGAAGGGTCCGCTCCAGGACAGGGCTCGTGAGTGCAGGTGCAGCCCTGGCTCTGGCCTTTGGAAGGCCGGCCGTGACCTCTAGGACAGCTATGGCTGCAGGACCAGGTAGCGGGCAGGAAAGGCCTGAAGGGAATATGGCGGGGGAGGGGGGCGGTCCTCGCCTGCCACCGGGGCCCCCGCCGCCCGCTCTTAGACTGCTCTCCCACCCACCCTTGAACTTCTGTATCCTTGAAGGGGTTGCCTCCACGAGCTCCCCACCCTCGTGGCAAGCAAGACCCAATCCTCCCCGTCCCAGCCGTGTTCCTGCAGGAACCCCACTTTGGCCCTGACCACCCTCTCCACCCCCTAGTGGCGTGCCTTCCTGCCCGGCCTGAAGTTCGAGGTCATAGGCTCGGCTCACGTGTCCCTGTACACAGGTGTGCAGCTGGTGCCTCTCCGGGGGGTGGGGCGGGCTCCTGGTGTGTGGGGGGTCTCTCTGGGAAGGCCTCTAGATGTGGGTGGGGAGGGGTGGAGAGGGGTCTGGGCACTCCTGGGGACCCCACACACCCCTCCGCCCCCAGATGAGTCTGCTCTGAAGATGGACCAGGTCGCCCACGTCCCACAGTCCCCGGCCAGCCACGTGGGCGGGCACCTGCCTCACGAGGAGCCCAGAGCCGACATGCTGCGGCCAGACCCCCGAGACACCTTCTTCCTCAGTGAGAGGGGACCCCAGGGGGCGGGGCGGGGCTCTGGGCCGGCGCGCTGGGCCGGCGCGCTGTGACCGCTGCCCTTGCAGCTCCTCGGGTGCAGCCTTCGAGCTTGGAGAATGTGCTAGAGCCCTGTGCCTACGCCCCCACCTACGTCGTCAAAGACTTCCCCATCGCGAGGTACCAGGGACTACAATTTGTAAGTGCCGCCCCCCCAGGGTCCCCCGAGTCCCAGCCGCCCCCTCCCCCCAGGGTCCCCCGAGTCCCAGCCGCCCCTCCCCCCCAGGGTCCCCCGAGTCCCAGCCGCCCCCTCCCCGCCGGGTCCCCTGAGCCCGTGCGGCCCCGCCCTGAGCGCGCTACACTGCCCAGGTGTACCTGTCCTTCGTTTATCCCAACGACCACACGCGCCTCACTCACATGGAGACCGAAAACAAGTGCTTCTACCGGGAGTCGCCGCTGTACCTGGAGAGGTGGGTGGTGCCGCGTGGGGTGAGGACCATGGGGGATGGGGCGGGGACACTGGCAGTGGTCTCTGATGCCCTGGCCCTCAGGTTTGGGTTCTATAAGTACATGAAGATGGACAAGGAGGACGGAGAGGAGGACGAGGAGCAGGTGCAGCGCCGAGCCTTCCTCTTCCTCAACCCCGACGGTGAGTGCCCCGCGCCCCGCGCCCCCCGCCAGCGCCCCCCTGGGCACGGCAGCCTTAACGGCCGGCGCTTCCCGCAGACTTCCTGGACGAGGAGGGCGAAGGGGAGATGCTGGACAGTCTGGAGCCCACGCGGGCGCCCCCCGCCCAGAGCAGCCCGCCACCGGGCTCCCCGGCCGTCCCCACCGAGGCCGCCGCCGCGCCCAGCCCGCCCGCGCCCCCGCGCCCAGCGCTCCCGCAGGCCCCCCGGCGCTCCCGGGCGCTGAGCTGGGCCGCCAGGGCCTCGCGCGCGCTGCCCCTCTTCCTGGGCCGCGCGCCGCCCCCTCGGCCCTCGGCCGGGCGGCCACCCGCCAAGGTGTACGTGACCCGGGTCCGGCCGGGTCTGCGCGTGTCCCCGCGCGCCCTGGCGCCGCTCAGCCCACGCAGCCCGCCCTGGCCGCCCTTCCCCGGCCTCCTCCTGCGTCCCAGACCCCCGTCCAGGGTGCAGCTGCGGGCGCCCCCACGCCCGCCCCCGGCTCGAGGCCGCAGGACCCGCGGCTCGCAGGCCGCCGCGCTGAGGCCCCAGGCCGGGGCCCAGGCCCCCCGGGGGAGCTCGCTGGGACTCGCCGCGCCCACGGCGGACTCGAACTCGTCGTCCGAAATGCGGGCTGTGACGTCCTTCCTGAGCTTGTCCCAGGTGTCCCGGCCACAGCTGCCTGGGGACAGGGAGACGGAGAACGAGGACGAGGAGGAGGAGGAGGAGGAGGAGGAGGGGGATGGGGCTCCGGCGGACGCTGCAGTCTCGGAAGACAGCGAGGAGGCGGCGGGCCCCTCGCGGGGCCGCTGGCGCGAGGACGCCATCGACTGGCAGCGCACGTTCAGCGTGGGCGCCGTGGACTTCGAGCTGCTGCGCTCCGACTGGAACGACCTGCGCTGCAACGTGTCCGGGAACCTGCAGCTGCCCGAGGCCGAGGCGGTGGACGTGGTGGCTCAGTACATGGAGCGGCTGCACGCGCAGCGCGGCGGGTAGGGCGCGTGGGCGGGCCGGGCCGGAGGGTGCCCCTGTCCAGTGTTGGGGGCCTCCCCTTGCACCCCCGCCAGGGGTGGCTCCCTGCGCACCTGCACACGCCACCCTGTCACCTTGGGCCTGGGCCTGAAGACGAGGCTAAGCGCCCCGAGACCCCTCCTCTGCTGGCCCAGTGCTGCTGGGGCTTCCAACGGGGTCTCCCCCAGACTGGACGTGGGGGTGGGACGCAGCTCCTGCCGCGGTGCCCCCGGTGGTGTCCCCCAGGCCCTAGAATCCAGCCTTGTCTCTACCCCAAGCAGGTAGGGGCCCCAGTTTGGCCTCCAGGGAGGCACCGGGCCAGGAGCCCCGCGGGGGGCTGGTGGGAGGAGGAGGAGGAGAGGGGGTGGTGGCCCCGGAAGCCACACTCAGGACTCATTTTCCCGGCCTGCGGGTAGGACGGGGGGAGCGGCGGACTGGTTTGGGTTGAAGGGGGAGCCCATAAAGACCATGGCTGAGGGCTTAATGTGACCAGGACAGGGACGGGACAGCCTGGAGTTGGGGGCGTGCGGGCCATGTGGTTCCAGGTGATGGAGGGGACAAGCCCGCTCTCGGCTGCTAGCTGCTTGGAAGGTGCTGGGCACTCTGCGGGCTCGAGGGGGCCTGTTCAGTGGGTGGTCACAGCTGTGACCCCACCTTCCTCACGCAGTGCAAGGGTGCGGGTGGCCCCATGAGACAGATCCAGAGCGGTTGGGACAGAAAGTCCCCGACTTCCGGGGACAGCGTGGTGGGGACTGCAGGGGTGGACGGGAGGAATGTGGACCCCGGGCGGTCACCCTGTGGACGACGCCTCGTTCTTAGTCAAGGGCAGGATCTGTTTCCCAGGATGAGGAAAAGCTGCTGCTGAGGGCAGAGGCGAGGGGCACAGTCCGTCCTCAGCAGAGGCCGCTGACCCCAGGGGTCTGGACAGCCCTTGGGCTACGGCCACGGTCGCCACCCGGGGCCTTCGCAGAAGCACAGCAGAGGGACAACCCAGGACAAAAACCCCAGGGGGGAGAGGGGGTCTGCTCAAGGAGTGTGAGGGGACTAAAGTCAGGGACTGCTGGGCCTTAGGACGCCGCGCGAGGACACTGGGACGTCGCACCGTGTGTGTGGGGGTGGGGGGTGGGGGCCACTGCGCAGGGGGGACTGGTCGGAGTTGCGGTGGAAAAGGGGGCACAGGGAGACCTGCGAGGTGGTGGGAAAGCGCCCGGGAGCCGGGACTGAGGTGTGATGGGGCCACCTGCACGGAGAAGGGGGGGGGTGACGCGCCTCCGCTTCCAGGCGCTACGCACTCCTGCGCATCGTGAACGTGGAAAAGCGCCGGGACTCCGCGCGCGGGAGCCGCTTCCTGCTGGAGCTGGAGCTGCAGGAGCGCGGGGGCGGCCGCCTGCGCCTGTCGGAGTACGTTTTCCTGCGGCTGCCTGGGGCCCGCGTCGGGGACACGGACGTGGACGCGGACGCACGGAGCCCCGAGCCCGCCCCCGCCGCCCCCACGCGCCCCGACGGCCGCCCGGAGCTGTGCCG
This sequence comes from Lyroderma lyra, assembly GCA_004026885.1. Lineage (NCBI taxonomy): Eukaryota > Metazoa > Chordata > Mammalia > Chiroptera > Megadermatidae > Lyroderma > Lyroderma lyra. The sequence continues at coordinate 13,517 of PVJL010007200.1, forward strand.
CCCGCTGCGCCTGGCCTGGCGCCAGGACGTGACGGTGCACTTCATCGTGCCAGGTGCGCGCCTGGGGCGGGCGGCGCGCATGGGGCGGGCGGCGCGCGTGGGGCGGGCGGCGTCCCGGGAAGCGGGGGGCGCCGTGGCCCCGGTGGCGTGCCTCAGGTCCTGCTGGGGTGGGCTCAGCGGCCCCGTCCTCCTCTAGTGAAGAACCAGGCACGCTGGGTGGCACAGTTCCTGGCGGACATGGCCGCGCTGCAGGCGCACACCGGGGACTCGCACTTCAGCGTCATCTTGGTGGACTTTGAGAGCGAGGACATGGATGTGGAGCAGGCCCTGCGCGCCGCGCGGCTGCCCCGGTAACCCCCGCCCCCAGCTGGGGATTCCCAGCACACCTCCCCCCCCCCCACCTGGGTTTTCCTGCCACCAGGGACAGGTACCTGTCACCTCTCCCCCACACCCAGGTACCAGTACCTGAGGAGAACCGGGAACTTCGAGCGCTCTGCAGGGTTGCAAGCTGGCGTGGATGCAGTGGAGGTACGCGAGCAGGCTGGGGGCTGGGGGCTGGGGGCGAGGTGGGAGCTCGCCTTTCCCAGGAGCGGGCGCCTCTCACCTTCTCCGGACCCACAGGATCCCAGCAGCATCGTCTTCCTGTGCGACCTGCACATCCACTTCCCGCACAACATCCTGGATGCCATCCGCAAGCACTGCGTGGAGGGCAGGCTGGCCTTCGCGCCTGTGGTCATGCGCCTGGCCTGCGGGAGCTCCCCCGGGGACCCACATGGTAATGCCCCCAGGGATGCCGCAGTCTCGCTGATGCCCGCGTAAAATCTGGGTTCCCCCCCCCTGGGAGCTCCCCTAACCCACGAGGCTGGCCTGTGGCCCCCTCAATGCCCCTGTACTGCCCAGGATTATGCCCAGCCATGTGCAGGGTTCCTGGGTTAGGACCAACACGGAAGGCTGAGTCCCGGGAGGCCCCCTGCTGGTGGCAGCTGTCCCAGAGCCTCCCGGGGCCCAGGGAGCTCACAGGACCAGGAGCCTGAGGGGCACCCTTGCTGCCCAGGTTACTGGGAGGTGAATGGCTTTGGCCTCTTTGGCATCTACAAATCCGACTTTGACCGCGTTGGAGGCATGAACACGGAGGAGTTCCGGGAGCAGTGGGGTGGAGAGGACTGGGAGCTCCTGGACAGGTGACCGCCGCCCCCGCCATGGAGGCTGAGACCCAGGACCCCGAGGCCCCACCCGTGCACCCAGACTCCCCCATACAGGGAGGCCCTTGACCCCGTTCTAGTCCCATATCCTACAGGCCCAGTGGTGGCCCTGGGTCCCCATCCATCCCCTGCGGCACTGCCGCGGTGGAAGCCCTGACACCTTAACTCCTGGACCTCCCACACCCCCGAGGGCCCTGAGCACCCCACCCCCGCACCCCCCAGGGCTCCGCATGCTCAGGGCAGTGCTGACCCCCACCCACGTCTCCCCCAGAGTGCTGCAGGCCGGGCTGGAGGTGGAGCGGCTGCGCCTGCGGAACTTCTACCACCACTACCACTCCCGGCGGGGCATGTGGGGCGCACAGCGGGGCGCGCGCAGTGGGGCGGGCTCCCGCTGACCCTGAGCACAGGCCGCCCCACCCGGCCCCGCCGCCCGTGCCTGGGAGGCGGCCTTCCGGCGGGCTGGGCCCCGGCTCGGTCCCCACGCTCCGTACGCTGATTTCTGTGAAATTTTGCCGTAGCGATGACGTTGTTTTCAGGATTTCCAAGAGTTCTGTCTGTTCCGTTTTTTTATTCAGAATGAAATGAAATATTTTCTTTAGTTTGGACTCACCCTCTGCCTGGCTCTCTTGGGAGGGCAGAGATGGGCCCTGGCAATGGCCACAGAGCCCTGCAGCCTCGGGTGGTCCAGGCACTGTCCCTGCTCCTGGCACCCGTCCTGACGTGCAGTGGCAGCAGCAGCGCTGACCCGACCTGCACCCCCCAGACCACTGTCCCCTCCACGTCCCTTCCCCTTGGAGCTCTTGTGTTGGGCCCCGTGTCCTCACCACCCTGGGCCCGGACGTGTGTGCCCACCAGTCACAGCCAGTGCGGAGCCTTCCCGCCTGCGAGCAAAGCACATTCTGCTGTGTCCTCAGTCCCCTTCATCTGAAAGCAGAACTTGGGTGTCAGTCCTCCCGTGTCCTCCTCAGAGGAGAAGGAGCACCTGGCACTCGGGGGGGTGTCCTGGCCCCCCGTTTGCTGGGGGTGTGTCAGGTCTGACTCGGCAGACACAGAAAATCCAATGCAAACTGAGCTTGCACAAAAGACTTGTTGGACTTTTGCTCATGAAGCTCCAAGTTCAAGGTCAGGAGGGCACCGGAGTCTTGACCCCGAGCCTGGAGGACCAGCTCTTCCCTGGGGGCCGTGGGAGGGAGGCGCCAGTGCTCGGACCGTGCCGGGCTGCGTGAACGTGTAGCTGCTGTGACAAATCCCCACAGACATCGTGGGATTGGTGACCTCACGTTTCTGCAGGTCAGAAGTCCTAAAATTGAGGTTCCGCCGGGGATTCTTGGCTGAGAGGCTCTAACTCGGTCTTCAGAGCCAACCTCTCCCCGTTTTCATACCCGCTGCCCTGCCCCCCTCACCCTCCCCTGACTGACCGTCCTGCCTCCCTCTTCGAAGGACCTTGTGGTTACCCTGGGCCCACCCCGGCCGCCCAGGGTAGCCTCCCCCACCTCAATCAACATCCTTTCCTCACTCACATCTGCAGAGTCCCTTTGCCACGTCGGGTGACAGGAACAGACCCCAGGCCCTAGGGCGTGGGCATCTCTGGGCTCTTCCGTGTGCTTGGTTCAGTCACATTCGGTGGGGAGGCAGCGTATCTGCCCACACAGTCCTCTCGAAACTCCGCAAGTTGTATCCTTAGGTCAGACCTCACTCAGGTTCGTGATCCACAAACACAGAACTTTGATGAGAAGGGAACCAGATGGACACTCTCATGGCCCCAAGAAGATTCTAGAAATGGCCCTGCTGGAAAGGACAGGGAGGGGGCGTTCAACCACGGGGCTGCCGACGAGAGCAGCCAGATGCTCACAGACACTGAGTCACCTGTGACACGTGGGCTTCACTGCAGTCCTGCTGGTCCGTGGTGGACAAGCACCCACTGGGCAGAGCACACAGCCAACAGCCACATACCTGCTTAGAAGCCACCAGGTGCCCCGGCTGACACGGCCCCCGCCTCCCTGCGTAGCTCATTTGCACAGAATTATCCCCGTTCGCAGAGGTTGCATGACAAGCAAAGAACTAGCTCTGGACTGAAGAATTCTGCGAAAGAAGAAGTTGGGGGGTCGATTACAATAAGGGGAGCTGGGAAAACCGGACAGGTACATGCAAAGAAAAGAAAAGAAATGACCACTTTCTTACCTCATGTTCAAGAAGAAACTCAAAATGGCATAAAGACTTACGTGTAAGACCCAAAACCATAAAACTCAGAAGAAAGCAGAGGCAGTACACTCTGACGTCACTCTTAGTGACATTTATGTGTCTATGTGTGTCCTCGGGCAAGGGAAACCAAAGAAAGAGCAAATGGGGCTACATTAAACAGAAGAGTTTTGCACAGCGAAGGAACCATCAACAAAACGTCTTCCCATTAGAAGGTATTCGCCAACGATACATCCAATAATGGGTTAATATCCAAAATATTTAAGGAACTCCTACACCTTAACAAGAAACTCCCAGATTATAAAATGGGCAGAAGACCTGAGTAGACATTTCCCCCAAGAGGACACACAGGTGGCCAAGTAGCCATGAAAACGTGGTCACCGTCACTCGTCGCCAGGGAAACGCAAGTTAAAGCAGCGAGACAGCCCCGCGCGTCGGTCCGAAGGGCCATCCTCAGTAAACCAGCACGGGAGTGTTGGCGAGGACGCGGGCGATGGGGGCCTCGAGCGCTGTCAGAGGGCCTGCACACGGGCGCAGCCCCGGTGGGAAACGGCATGGAGATTCCACAAAAAATGAGAACAGCCTTGTGACCCAGCAATTCCATGGCTGGTATTCACCTGAAGAAATCCCAAACGCTAATTCTATGTGCGTCCCTGTGTTGACTGCAGCACTATTTACAAGAGCCAAGCTACGGAAGCAACCCAGGTGTGCACGGATAGGCAGATGGATAAGGGAGACGTGGTACACACGGCGTGGAGCGTTCACGCTGCCGTGGGAAAAATCAGCTTACTGCGTGCGGCGACACGGATGGACCCAGAGGATATTACGCTACGTGAGATAAACCAGACACAGAGAGAAATACCACGATCTCACCTACATGCGGCATCTCAAAGACAACGAACAAACGACACAGAAGCAGACCCATGGATACAGAGCGCAAACTGATGGCTGCCAGAGGGCAGGGGGCTTGGGGGGGAAAGGGGACAGGATTAAGAAGGACCTGGTGGCAGTTACAAAGCAGTCACAAGGACGTCGAGTACAGCCTAGGGGCTCTAGTAGCTATGGATGGTGCCAGGTGGGCACTGGACTTCCCAGGGGATCCCGTCCTAAGGTATAGCAGCATCTAACCACTACGCTGCACACCTGAAAACAGTACTATTGTATGTCAACTGTCACTGAAAAATAAAGTGTTTTCATTTAAAAGATGAAAAAGGAGAGAAGGCAAGACATGAGCCACAGGCAGGCGACGCACACCCATCCGAAAATAATTACATCGGGAAGCAGAAGAAAATCCCAGACAAAATGCCGTGTCGTCTGGGTGACACACACACCATAATTCATTAAGCCATTCTAACAACTGTTTATGGAGCGCCCCATTAGGTGCCAGGCAGACAAAGACTCCTGCCCGGTGGAACTCACATTCTAGTGAAGGTGCAGGCGGTGCAGACGACAGACACGACGAAGAAGATGTGCGGCATGTTAGGTGGGGGCAGCTGTCAGAGGAAAGTAAAGCAGGGAGAGAGAACAGCGAGTTTGAGTGAGCCTGCTGTTATAAAAGAGGTCAGAGAAGGGGACATCCCAGCAAAGACCCGAAGGCTGGGCTCCTACGGATGCCGATGGGCGAGGGGAGGAGGTCAGAAGTGACATTTGAGGAAATTTTTAAAAAACAATGATAAACGCCTCTCACCACTCCTTTTCCACGTGATGATTGGAAGTACTAGCTAATGCAACAAGACACGAAAAAAATATAAAAGGTACACGGATTAAGAACGAAGAAATAAAACTTTTTGTTCACAGATGACATGGTCATCTATGTGTTATAGAAAACCCAAAACAACTGGAAAAATAAACCTCCTGGAAATCGTAGAAATTAACTCAAAAATGGATCACAGTCCTAAATGTAAAACGCAAAGCTATAAAAATTTCAGAAGACAATGTAGGAGAAAACCTAGATGACCTTGCTTACGGCAATGGCTTAAACACTAAAGGCATGATCCGTGAAAGAAATAACTGATAAGCTGGACTTCATAAAATTGAAAACTTCTGCTCTGCGAAAGTAATGTCCAGAGAATGAGAAGACAAGCCACAGACTGGGAGAAAATGTTTCTAAAAGACTCATGTGATCAATGTTACCCAGCATACAGAAACAACTCTTAAAACTCAACAGTAACAAAACAAATACTCCAACTTCAAAATGAGCCAAAGACCTTACAGACACCTCACCAAAAAAGATTATATAGATGGCAACTAAGTATATGAAAAGATGACGCAAATCACAAGGGGAAATGACTCACTGAAACAGCCGTGAGGGTCCAGCACACACCTATGGGGACGGCCACAGCCCGGAGCCCCACACCACCAAGTGCTGGCGAGGGGGAGGGGCCGCGGGACCTCCCACCCACTGCTGCTGGGGGTGCAGGGGTGCAGCCACTTTGGAGGGGAGTGTGGGGTTTCTTACAAAGCCAAACGCACTCTTAGCCGACGATCTGGCATCGTGCTCCGGGGTATTTACCCGAAGGAGCTGAAAACTCTCGTCCCCACAAAAACCCGCCCACGGGTGGTTACAGCAGCTTTAGTCATAATCGCCAAGTCGTGGAGGTCACCAAGGCGTCCTGCCGTGGGTACCCTGGAAATAAACTGCAGCCCACCCAGACAAGGGGAGGCTATTCGGTGCTGAGAGAAATCAGCCATCAAGCCTGAAAAGACGTAGAGGGACCTTAAATGCATGTCACTGAGTGAAAGAAGCCCATCTGAGGCCACACACTCCGTGACATTCCGGAAAAGCCCAAACTTTGCAGACAATGAGCAGTGGTTGTCAGGGGTGCGGGGAGGGACGGACAGACGGAGCACAGAGGGTTCTTGGGGCAGGGGAACCGTGTGATGCTAGAATGGTGGCTACCTTTGTCCAAACCGTTACACAAAGCCTGAGCCCTAACATCACCTGTGGACTGTGGGTGACAGTGACACATACAATGACACCGCAACAGATGTGCCCTCTGCTGGGGGGTGTTGGTAATGGCGGAGCTGTGCAGGGAGGGCCGGGGCGACGTCTCCTCCTATTGTGACATTGCTGGGAACCTGGGGCCGCTCTAAAAAGGTCTTAGAAGGGGGTTCCCTGGTGGTGCAGTGGCTAAGGCTTTGGCACTGTCAATGCTGCGGCCTGGGTTCGATTCCCAGCCAGGGAACCACCCACATTAAAAAAAAAAAGGGAGAAAGAGAAAGAGTTATAGAAAAAGGTCTTAGAGCTCGGTGATAAAAACAGAGGAAACAGAAATCATCTGGCGACACCTGGGGCTGGAAACTAGAAGAAAAATAACACCTTTACAGAAATAAAAGGCACGTGCGGGACTTCAGGCATAGACAAGGCATGAAAGCCCGGTCGGGACAGGAGACAGAGAACAGGCACAGGACGAACCGGAAAGAGCCACGAGCACGGCGTGCGACGGCAGCGGTCACGGGCGCGGGCAGACCCGGACCGAGAGGAGCAAAGGACAGCAGCACGTGACGCAGCGGAAGGAAACGCTGCCAGCCCACCCGCGGGCCGGACCGCGCAGCTGAAACACCGACGGCACAGCGTTCGCCAAAACACGTGCCCGCGACGCCACGGGGCTGCAGCGAGAAGGCGGTGGGGGGGCGTGGCGTGGGCGTGGGCGTGGCGTGGGGAGGGGGGGCGTGGCGGGGGCGTGGGTGGCGCGGGTCCGCCGCCCCCACGCGCAACCCTCTGCCGGGTCATGAGGGAGCGTGCGAGCCCGAACTGAAACCACAACGTCGTTGGAGCCAGAGGCCTCCGAGAGTCTGGGGTCTTTCAGCGCCAAGCCGGCTCCTCTGCGGGGGCTGCCGCCAGGCTCCTCCCTCGGCCCGGAGAGCAGTTGGAGGGGCTGAGAGGCTCTGCGGGCCACCGCCACCGTCCCCACGGGGCGTCGCTGCGCGTGTGCACAGTCCGTGCCCCGTGGGGCCCCCCAGACGCAGGGCAGGAGAGCGCGGGTGAGACCCCGCGTCTGCCTGGGCCCTGCGCCTTCCCCGGAGAAGCGCCTGTGCCCGCAGGACGGGCTCAGGGCCACTCGGTGACCTGACAGAGGGCCCGAGGGTCAGGGGGTACGGGGCGTGGATGAGGGGGTGCCACCCGCTCCCCGGGGCCGACTGAGCCCCGTAGCCCTCAGCCGCCTTCTGCGCCAAAGGCGCCCGGCGGGCGGAGAGGCGCAGGAGATGCCAGGTCCTGCGCGTCCCGACCAGAGTCCCCCAGGTTGGGGCGGAGCCCCCGGCGCACATCCAGGCAGGCTCGGAGGAGGAGGCGGGCGCTGGGCTGGACTTGGCGGGACCCCAGACCGCGGGACCGTGTAAGGTTCGTGAGCGTGGGCGCGGCACGCAGCGTGGGCCACGCGGGGCTGGAGCCGAGAGGCCGCGAGTCCCGTGCCCACACCCGGTCCGGTCGCTCGCGCGTGGGGCTGCGCGGTTCCATCCCGGCCTCTGCGGCTGTGTGGCCCCACAGCGGCTGCTTAACTTCTCTGTGCCCCGCAGGCTCCGGAATTTCGTGCCGAATGTTATTCTGCCGTGGTCACCTTGGACTCTTTCTCCCCATCTTCCGCTCCTCATAAGCCCCTCCGGGCTCCGACCGCGGGGTGGAGGTGCCCTCTGTGCGCCCCCCGCAGCTCCAGGACCCTCCTTCTACCCACCCACCCTCTGGTGGTTCTAACAGTTGCCTCGGGGCCCCCTCCAGGAGGCGCCCCAGCCCATCCATTAGGCCCAGTAAGGTGGAGGGGTGCCCGCTCCGGCCTGCGCAGCCCCTTCTACAGCCCCCCCCCCATGCCCCCGCCTCCAGTAAGAGTCGCTCTGCCCGCTGGAGGCCCTCGGGTTTCCGGTTCTCACCCCGCGGTGCCTCAAAGCCACGGTGGGGGTGTAAATGCAGATTCCCAGGCCCTGCCACACTGCGGGCCCCCACGTTCCTCTTCTGAGCCCCCTGAGTGGGTCCTGCCCCCTCTGCCACCGACCCGCCTCCTCCAGGAAGCCCACCCACAAGCTCTACGAGACCCTCACGCTCCCTCTGCACACATGGAGGGGGGAGAGCAGGGCGGAGCAGAGAGCCCGTCTGGGGGGTCAGCCTGGGGCTGAGGGCAGTGGGGACAGAGAGGTCCAGACCACCGGGCGCGCAGCCTACAGCAGTTAGAGAAGTGCGCCCGGGACCCTGAGCCAGAGGTGGGGATGGGGGTCCCCCACGGGGAGGGGTCCATGCGTCCTCCTGGCCAAGAGGAGCAGGAGAGCTGCGCGGTTGGTCCTGGGGACCCTGCAGGCGGCCAGGACTGTGGCCCCCGGCCGCCTCGGCCTCTGGGCCTGCTCCCCCAGCAGAGCCCCCAGCCGATGGCTGGCCCCAGGCCCCGGGCCAGGCATGCACCCGCTGGGCACCGCACGAACTTGTCTCCAGGAGTTTTCCACACACAACCCGTCTCCCAGGGAAGCGACCGGTCTGATGAGCTGGGTGTTTGGGCGTTGCCACCCCGCCCTCAGGTGCCCCCACGGCCCAGGCCCCGCAGTGAACCACCTCCCTGGGCCGGGGATGGAGCCCGGGACCCCTCAGCCGGCAGCAGGGGCCTCTGGGATGAGCCTCGGGGCCCGCCGGGTCCCCAACACCCACAGGGTAGGTCTCCCACTCCTGCGCTACCCCTGCTGGCCCAGAGGCCCCGCCCCAGCCTGCACCCTGACGTCGGACTCCCACCCCCAGGCTGCTGCCCCCCCAGCCGCCATCCTCGGGGAGACCAGGTCCCTGCCAGGACTGATGACCGACTGAGGCAAATCTCTTCAGGGAAGGGGGTCAGGGGTGGGTGTGACATCAGCGAGGGACGGGCTCCAGGGCGAGAGCAGGCCGTTGGGGGGCCCACGGGCGATTCCACACGGGGAACTCAGGCGGTACGTGGGGACCCCCACCCCTTCGGGCCTCCTGGGTTCACCCCCTCTCAGTCCACCAAGGGTCTCTCCTGGGGCCACCCCAGGCCTACCCAGGCGGCCTTGGCGCGTGTGGGTCCAGAAGGGTGGTGGGCTTAGGCAGACCTTCTGGGGCAGGCCGCCCCCCCACCTCGTAGCACCTTGGGACTCCTGGGATTTCTCCCAACCCCCAGCCCGGGAGGAGGGCCCCTCTGACTCAGCCCCCTGGGGCGGCTCCGCCTGCCCTGCACAGTCCTGACTCGCTTGTTGGGACCAGCTCCCCACCCCCACGGCCTGGGGGCAGGAGCCTGGGAGGGGCGCCCCAGAGGTCTCCGGGGCAGGGGTGCTAGAGGTGAGGCCCAGGGTCTGTGGGACAGGACGGAGGTCTAGAGGGTCGCGTCCTAAGGGGATGAGCTTCTCCGGTCCTTCCCGGACAAGGGCTCCATGGGGCCCCTGTCCACCTTAAAGCTCTACCCTGAGCCCTTTATCCTCAACCCTGACCCTTAGCACTGACCCCTGACCCTTAGCACTGGTTCTTCATGCCGACCCCTGCCTAGGCCTCACCCCAGCCTCCTGCTTGGGTCCCTGGCGCTGCCTAGAGCCCCCAGTCCCCAGAGAGGGAGGACCCCTCCTCTTCAGACTCCTGGTGGCTGCTGCCCACAGCACAGAGGGGCCCTCCCCTGCCCGGAAAGGCCCAGTGTGGCCCCCGCGGGCTGGGGAAAACGCCCGGCGGGACCCCTGCTGCGCCGTCCTGCAGGGGGCGGCCGGAGGGGAGGCCATGCGGCCTGTTCTTCCGCCCAATTCCACCTTAAGCGGGCGGCGGCCCCTCCCTCTCACCTGGCCCAGGTGTCCCCGCCCCCAGCGGAGCTCGGGGCCGGGCAGGCCTCTGTCTCCTGGCAGCTCTGGGCGAGGCCAGCCAGGAGGGGACTTCGGGGACAGGGCCGCGCAGGACGAGTCGCAGGGAGGACGGTTCAGGCTGGAGGCGGCCGCAGTAGCGGCCCAGGCCCGCGCGCCCGCCGCCATGCAGGAAGGTAACTTCCTGCTGTCGGCCCTGCAGCCCGAGGCCGGTGTGTGCTCCCTGGCGCTGCCCTCGGACCTGCAGCTGGACCGCCGGGGCACAGACGGGCCCGAGGCCGAGCGGCTGCGGGCCGCCCGCGTCCAGGAGCAGGTCCGCGCCCGCCTCCTGCAGCTGGGCCAGCAGCCCAGGCACAATGGGACCGCCGAGCGTGAGGGGGTCGCCGGGGCAGCCACAGGTAGGTGGGCGTGGGCAGGGTGGGCCGGGGCCGCGGGGCCGGGGCCGGGGGGCGTGGCGGTGTGGGGCCAGAGGCCGTGCTGTGCCTGGCTCCCGGGGTTCGGCTCCCTGACTCACCGAGGCCTGCACTGAGTCACCCGCCCCGCCCGCATGGCGTGGGAGAAGCCGTGGGTGGGGCCTCCCGCCACCACCCCAGCCTGGACCCAGGGGTCCTCCCGGCGGAGCCTGGCTGGGCCCCAGCTGTCCCCTCAGCCCCGGGTCCGCTGGAGGGCTGACGAAATGATGGGCGCATGGCGGGCCGGCCGGGCCCCCTCTGTGGGCAGCCCCGGAATCTGCACCCGTCGGGTCCGACACGACAGACTCCCGCACGGTCCGGGGCATGCGGACACACCCGACGCGCAGACTGCAGCACCCCTCCCCACCCCACCCCACCCCCACGGGGCCCGGCCGGGCGGCAGGGGCGGGGTCTGGGAGTCCTGGGCGAGCGCCTGCCCATCTCACCAGGGTCCCTTGCTGAGCGGCGGGGAGGCCCCGCTGGAGTGACCCAGATAGTTGCCGTGAGAACAGTGGGTGGGGGAGGGCCCCTCGGCGCCCGGCCGACCGCCCTGTGCAGGAATCCCGGCCCCACCGGCGTGTGCGTGCGCGTGCACACGGGTCTGGGCACTGAATGCACGCGTGTGCGTGCGCGTGCACGAGGGTTCATACTATCTCCTCCCTGGCCAGGGATGGAGGTCAGACAATTGAGATGGACCTCCCAGGTGGCGTCGGGGCTGGGACCCCCGTCCACGGGCTTCGCGTGCGGGTCGGCCAGTCCAGAGGGGCCGCCGGGTAACCTGGACGCCTGCGTCCTCCCCACCTGGGCCTCCGCCTCGCTGGTGGCCTGTTGGCGCCTAGGGGTCACGGGTGGCAGGCGGAGCAGGGAGGGGTTAATTACCACCTGGCTACCTGGCCCTTTAAGGGTTAGGAAGATTATAATTTGGGGTGGGGGTAAGGTCCCCAGGCTGGGGGCGTGCCTCCTGGGCTAAGCCTCACAAGCGTCAAAGGGTTAATAGCCCTGGCCCAGAAGCCTCATTAACCTGGGCGGGTCTGGGGCCGGGGCTGGGGGGCCCTTCCCTGAGCCCCTCCCTGAGCCCCTTCTGCGCTCTGCCTGGCCTTCTGGGGAGATGCGAGCCTTCTCCCCAGCAAGTGTGTCCCCAGCAGGGACTCTGGCAGAGGCCGACCTTCCCCGCCATCACCCCACCTGTCTGTCCCAGCGCTCTGCCTTTACCTGTTATTGCCCCGTTGTCTGTTCATCCACTCGTCTGACCAGCTGTACCCCACCCACCTGTTTGTCCACCCTGTGTCACCCAGTTGTCTGTTCACCACCCACCCAACCACCCACCCTCCCCGATGAGCTGTCCCTTCACCCACCAGTCCGTCCGTCACTCACCACGGAGTCAGGCCATGCCACTGCCCTCTGTTTGCGAGTGGCTGGATGGGGTGGGACAGGGCACTGCCCCTCAGGGCAGACTGGTCCAGGGAGACTGTGTTTGCGGTGAGCAGAGCCTCACTCCCGTGTGGCCACAATATAGGGTGGGCTCAGAGGAGGTCAGTGTGGCTCCCTGGAGGAGGGGGCCAAGCACAGCCCTGGCCTGGGTGCTGCAGGGACTGGCACATTCCCCAGGGGCCTGGGAGGTCATCGGGGAGAGCTGGAGGAGCAGGGGGCTGTGGGAGAGGGGCCACCAGAGCCGACATCAGGACCCAGAGATGAAGCGACAGCAGGGACCAGGCTACCACTGCCCCTGTCCACAGGCACGTTCCGGGGCCCGTACCACACCTTGCAGGCTGGTTTCAGCTCCCGCTCCCAGGGCCTTAGCGGGGACAGCACCTCGGTGAGTGACACCTGCCACAGCGGTAGTGTCTGGGCTCCGCAGTCACACGGGGTCGGCTCCGGGGTCGGCTGGGGGCTCCAGGGTCAGGGACGGCCCCAGCGGCCCCTCACTGGCCTCCCCACTCTGCCCGCAGACCTTCCGGCCCATCGCCAAGCCTGCCTACAGCCCAGCCTCCTGGTCCTCCCGCTCCGCCGTGGACTTGAGCTGCAGCCGGAGGCTGAGCTCGGCCCACAACGGAGGCAGCGCCTTCGGGGCCGCAGGGTACAGGGGCGCCCAGCCCGGGCCGCCCATGCCCCCCCGGCCCGTGTCCTTCCACGAGCGTGGGGGCATGGGGAGCCGGGTAGACTACGACACCCTGTCCCTGCGCTCGCTGCGGCTGGGGGCCGGGGGCCTGGATGACCACTGCAGCGTGCTGTCGGAGCAGCTGGAGCCCGCCTCCATCTACGAGCGCCAGGCCAGCTCCAGCTCTGGCCGGGTGGGGGGCCTGGACTGGCCGGACGCCGCAGAGGGGCCACCCAGCCGGACCATCCGCGCCCCTGCCATGCGGACCCTGCAAAGGTTCCAGAGCAGCCACCGCAGCCGTGTGGGGGTTGGGGCCGTGCCAGGGGGCGTCCTGGAGCCTGTGGCCCGCGCGCCCTCCGTGCGCAGCCTCAGCCTGGGCGACTCGGGCCACCTGCCCGACATGCGTGGGCTGGACAGTTACAGCAGCCACCGCACTCTGCAGAGACTCAGCAGCGGGTGAGCGTGGCCTGGCTCAGGGTGGGGGTGGGGGGCAGTCTGCCGTGGCCTCAGCTGTCCCCAGGATCAGCCTGACCCTTGACCCCTGTCTCTGCAGCTTCGATGACATTGACCTGCCATCAGCTGTTAAGTACCTCATGGCCTCAGACCCCAACCTGCAGGTGCTGGGAGCAGCCTACATCCAGCACAAGTGCTATAGTGACGCAGCGGCCAAGAAGCAGGTGACGGCCCTGTGACGCCCCCGCTGGCCACCCCCATCAGCGCTCACCCCTCCCTGACCAGTATTCCCTGACCACCCCTCCCCTGATCCCCTGGCTAACTGGGCAGACCCCATCCAGCCCAGAGCCTCCTACGCAGAGGACTGGAGACAGGGAGTGGTTTACATGTGTCTGAACATACCTGCGCACACCTGTATACACCTCTGTATACCTCTGCTCACACCTGCACACCTCTGTATACACCTGCTGACATCTGTACACACCTATACACACATGTATACTGCTGCACACTGCATTCTATATACATCTGTACACACCTGCACACACATGTATACTGCTGCACACTGCATTCTATATACATCCGTATATACCTGCACACATCTGTATACACCTGAACACATATGCACACAACTCTATACATCTCTGCTCACACTTACACACCTCTGTATTCACCTGCTCACATCCGTACACACCTGCACACACATGTATACAGCTGCACACATTGCACACGCTCTGTACACACCTGTATACACTTGCACACATCTGTTTTGTTTTGTTTTGTTTTGTTTGTTTGTTTGTTTTCCTTTGCTTTTTGGTATGTGGGTAGCTCCCTGACTGGGAATCGAACCCAGGCCGCAGCGCTGACAGCACCAACGCCGAAGCCTTAAGCCACTATACCATCAGGGAACTCCCTGCACACATCTGTATACACCTGCACACCTCTGTATACACCTGCACAAACATGTATATAGCTCCACACCTCTGCACACATCTGTATACACCTGCACACCTCTGTATACATTTGCTCACATCTGTACACACCTGCACACACCTCTGCACACATCCATATACACCTGCACACACCTCACACACCTCTGTATACATCTGCACACACCTCCATATACACCCGCACACACGTCCGCACACCTCTGCGCATACCTCCATATACACCCACACACACCTCCACGCACACCTCCGCGTACCTGCACAGCGTGAACACCTGTGCTCACACTGATGCCTGTGTCTGCAGGCCCGCAGCCTCCAGGCTGTGCCCCGGCTGGTGAAGCTCTTCAACCACGCCAACCAGGAGGTGCAGCGCCATGCCACAGGCGCCATGCGCAACCTCATCTACGACAACGCAGACAACAAGCTGGCCCTGGTGGAGGACAACGGCATCTTCGAGCTGCTGCGGGCGCTGCGGGAGCAGGACGACGAGCTTCGCAAGAACGTCACAGGTGCGGCCCGCCTGCCCCATCCCTTCACTCTGCCCAGTTCTCTGTCCTCTCTCTCTGCGCTTGCCCGCCCTGTTCCTTCTCGTTCCCCGGTCCCCATGACGACTCCTGCAGCCGGCCTCCAGCACTGGGGCGCGTCCCGGGGCTCTGCTGCAGCCCCGGGACCCTGCAAGTCGCATCCCAGCTCTCTCCAGCGGGGCCCTGGGAAAGGTTAGGAGCCTCCTCCCACTGCCCCTGGAAGAGCCAGAGGGGATGGCGGGCAGTCACTGACCCAGCCTCGGCCCCCCTGCTCCAGGGATCCTGTGGAACCTGTCCTCCAGTGACCACCTGAAGGACCGCCTGGCCAGAGACACGCTGGAGCAGCTCACAGACCTGGTGCTGAGCCCCCTTTCGGGGGCCGGGGGGCCACCCCTCATCCAGCAGAATGCCTCCGAGGCCGAGATCTTCTACAACGCCACCGGCTTCCTCAGGTGCTGGGAGAGGCCGGGACGATGGCCATGGGGACAGCGGGTGCCTGGGAGGTCTGATGACAAGGCAGAGCCAGCCAGGAGGCTGGGAGAAGTGGACAGACCAAGCAAGGCACAGGGGCTGATGTGGGAGTGGGACAGGCCGCCAGGTGTGGCCACACAGTTTGAGGTCAGTAGACTTTGGGGGCTGCAGGTTCAGGTTTCATTAACTCAAGAAGTTTGATCTGACTTTCACAAACTCCTCTGGAGATGGTCATGCAAGAGGACCAGGCCCAGCAGTGTCCAGCTGGGCCCAGCTTAGGGGAGGAGCCAAGGGGCGGGGCCCAGCTCAGGGAGGAGCCAAGGGGCGGGGCCCAGCTCAGGGGAGGAGCCCATGGGCAGGGCCCAGCTTGGGGGAGGAGCTCAGGGGCGGGGCCCAGCTTGGGGGAGGAGCTCAGGGGCCGGGCCCAGCTCCGGGTGTGGGGGAGGACCTCAGCCCTTGGGCGAGCTCTTCTTGGGGTCCCTCTGGAGGTGGACTTTTCCTAGGGTTCCCGGGGGACGTGTCTGATCTGCCTCCATCCGCAGGAACCTCAGCTCAGCCTCCCAGGCCACTCGCCAGAAGATGCGTGAGTGTCACGGGCTGGTGGACGCCCTGGTTACCTACATCAACCACGCCCTGGACGTGGGCAAGTGCGAGGACAAGGTGAGGGGTGGTCGGTCCGATGGGGCGGCGGGGTTGGGGGCGGAGCGGGCCTGTGCTGACCGCAGCCCGCCCTCTGCAGAGCGTGGAGAACGCAGTGTGTGTGCTGAGAAACCTGTCCTACCGCCTGTACGACGAGATGCCACCGTCTGCTCTGCAGCGGCTGGAGGGCCGGGGCCGCAGGGACGTGGCCGGGGCGCCCCCGGGCGAGGTGGTGGGCTGCTTCACACCGCAGAGCCGGCGGCTTCGAGAGGTGGGCACGGGCCTGGGTGGCGGGAGCAGGGGCCCGGCCTGACCCCGGCTGACCCTCACCCCCATCTGCCCAGATGCCCTTTACGGCCGATGCACTCACCTTCGCCGAGGTGTCTAAGGACCCCAAGGGCCTGGAGTGGCTGTGGAGCCCCCAGATCGTGGGCCTGTACAACCGCCTGCTGCAGCGCTGTGAACTCAACCGGCACACCACCGAGGCGGCGGCCGGGGCCCTGCAGAACATCACCGCCGGAGACCGCAGGGTGAGGGTGTCATGCCTGGTCACCTGCTGGGGACACACGGGGCGAATGGGGCAGGGGCGGTGGGAGCCCGTGCGCCAGGCGTTTACTGTCTGTTGAGGGAGGGACAGGGGGACAAACGCGAACTCATGGATGAGCCAGAACAGCGGAGTGACGGCCTCTGAGCCGGCAGGAAAAACAAGAAAGCAGCAGCGTCCCCGACGGAACAGGCCTGTGGCTGTGAGATCTCAGGCTCTACCCTGGACGTTAGGGGAGGACGCTGGCCGGCCTGAGCCGCGGGGGCAGCTGGCTGGGGTGCAGAGGCAGGGAGAAGGCAGCCCTGCCTCAGTCTCCCCACTCTCAGCAGCCTCCCTCCCCCCTGCAGTGGGCGGGCGTGCTCAGCCGCCTGGCCCTGGAACAGGAGCGCATCCTGAACCCACTGCTGGACCGTGTGCGGACGGCTGACCACCACCAGCTGCGCTCACTGACAGGCCTCATCCGCAACCTGTCTCGGAATGCCAGGAATAAGGATGAGATGTGTGAGTCGGGCGGCCCGCGGCCCAGGCCCTGCCCTCGCCCTGCCCAGCGGGCTCACCCCTGGCCCTGGCCCTGGCCCTCGCGGCTGCCCTGCCGGCCTGGCCTCCAGCCAGCTGAAGCCCGGTGCACAGGCAGGCGTGCCGGCTCCCTAGGGGCTGGGCATGAGGCTGACACTGACCTCCTGGCCTCCCCCAGCCACGAAGGTGGTGAGTCACCTGATCGAGAAGCTGCCGGGCAGCGTAGGCGAGAGGTGTCCCCCAGCCGACGTGCTGGTGAACATCATAGCCGTGCTCAACAACCTGGTGGTGGCCAGCCCCATCGCCGCCCGGGACCTGCTCTACTTCGACGGGCTCCGCAAGCTGATCTTCATCAAAAAGAAGCGGGACAGGTGAGGTCCCCCGGCCCAGGCCACTCGCCCACCCTGCCTCTGTCAGTGACTGTCCCCTGCTGACCACTGCCCCCACCCCCCAAGCCCTGACAGTGAGAAGTCCTCCCGGGCGGCCTCCAGCCTCTTGGCCAACCTGTGGCAGTACAATAAGCTCCATCGGGATTTCCGTGCGGTAGGTTCCGGCTCTCCAGGGCGGGCAGGGCCGGGTGTGTGGGGTCTGGGGGCGGGGCATCGGGGAGGCCCTTGGATACCGTGTGGGGCAGGAGACCCCCAGGGGAGGGAAACTCAAAGACACCGGGGACCTGGAGAGAGGGGTACACACCAGCCAGCACTGCAGGGCTGGCCCATGGGCTGTCTCACTCGGTCCCCCCTCTGCAGAAGGGCTACCGAAAGGAGGACTTCCTGGGCCCATAGGCGAGACCTTTCTGGAAGAGGACAGTACAACACTGCCCAGCGCCGGAGGGGCAGGCTCAGCGCCGAGCTGCTTGCCGGCCAGCCTGCAGGAGAAGGCCGATGGCTCGGGGGCCGCGCACTGGAGCCCCATGTGCAAAGCGGCAGGGCCTGGGCCACCAGGGAGAGGATGGGGGTGGGGCTTGCAGCTGGGGACTTGGCTTCTGCAGGGCAGGGAGTCGGGCAGGGCTTGAGGCTGCTCTGGTGCGTGGGGGGTGACCAGGTCACACTGCAGAGGTGGGGCTGACTGGGGCCTGGCAGAGCCTCAGGACAGCCAACGCTGGGAATAAAGGTGGTCGTGAACACAGCAGCCGCAACCCTGTGTGCTTCTTTGCCTCCCCTGATGCCCCCCCACCACCACCCCGGGACTCCACAGTGTCCCCAACCACAATCACACCAGCCCCTGGGCTCACACACAGGCCTCTCCAGTCAGGGAGGACGGAGTATGTCCAGTGAAGAGAGAACTGGCCAAGAGCAGAGGAGATGGGGTACATGACAGAGGCCTCAGGGCCACCCCAGGCAGACGCAGCAAGGCTGGGGACTTAGTGCACAGGAGTAGCGGTGACTACTCCTGACCTTGGTGCTGCCCTGCTGGGGTGTACTCACGTGGCAAATGCACCCAACCCCTCTCTTTGCCTGCCCCCCTGGGCCCAGGGGTGCCCTGACCAGGGCCTCTCACACTGTCCATCTGAGCCTTGAGGTCCAGTAGGTTCTGGGACCCCTGTCCCATTCACTGAGCCAGCGCACTTGCTTGTGAAGCTCCCAGGGATATTTTCAAAAGAACAGGCTTCTTCTGCCAAGTTCAGGACCGAGGTCCCTAAGGGGCCTGAGCCCCCCACCCGCCCCCACCCCTGTGTGGATCAGACGGGGGGGCTGGGGACAGCCACGGCCCCTAGTACAGAGACCCAGGGAGGCTACAGCAAGAGCCATGCCTGAGCTGGCTCGGGATGGAGGAGGGTGGAGAGACGGAGAGTCTGAGTGGACAGGCAGATCTGGTGACCAAGTGGCTGTAGGGATGAGAAAAGGGAGGGGTCAAGGGACCTGGAGAGCCTGAGATGGAAATGAGGGGTGCCCCGCCCAGGAAGCTGTGTGCCCCCTTCCTGCCCCAGGAGAGGAAAGACCCAGGCAGGATCCCAAAATACTTTATTTCCCCGCACAAGGAGGGGCACTGGGGCCCTTCCCCCCTTCCCAAGGGTCCCTGGGGTATCCTGTGGCTCCGGGTGGGGGTGGGGCTACACGTCGTCCTCGGACACCAGGCAGTAGAAGTCCGTGCGGGCGCCGTAGTTGCGGGAGCCAAGGTCCGAGATGTCCACCTCACCACCCCGGCCCTCTGACAGCGAGACCCCACTCGCACACGGTGGAGCTGACGGCTCCCCAAAGACAGTCCCTCGGACACCTGGGGAAGAGGGTACCGCGGAGCCTGACGGCGAGCCACCCTCAGCCAGTCTTCTGCCTGGCTGGTGGTGACAGGTGAGGTCCTGGAGGCTCCCGAGCAGGCCTGAGGCCCAAGAGCCTCTGGGAAGGGGTAGTAAGGGGGTGCTGGGTGGGGGTGTCAAGCCCATCCAGGAAGAGCCCGCAGGAGTCCCTGCCTCCTGCGCTCTTTGCAGGGCTCCTCCACCTGTGCAGTGCCCCACCCCGACCCCTGGCTGTTTCTCAGGGTCAAGGGTGGGCCCGGGTGGGCATACCCAGGTCCCCCTGAGGGTCAGGGTCCAGTTCTGGGTCCAGGGTCCCACTGTCCGGGCCACAGCCTCGCACAACCAGCATGGGGTCCTTGTCATCCTGCAGTCGGGTCTGGGGGTCCCCTTCCATCGCTCTGTAGTGCACCTTCCGCGGCAGCGCCAGCTGGAGCTCTTTCCAAAAATCGGAGGAAGGCGTCTGGAGACCAGGGTGGGGCAGTCAGCGCATGTGAACACGCAGGGGAGCTCCCAGCCACGGGCCCCCAAAGAGCACACCTGGCAGCACGTCCACCGGCTCCTGGAACCTCAAAGGAGGCCCCTCCTCCGGGCACTAGGCCACAGAACCTCCCACCCCCGAGCCCGGCCCACCCTCCGCACCACGGAGCCGGGCCTCCAGCACAGCAGGGTCACCAGGTGGCGGTGCTGGCGCAGCAAGTGCAGCGCGGGGTGCACGGGGTCGCGCCGCTGGGCCTCGAAGGTGATGAAGATGGGTCTGCGCGTGAGCTCCAGCAGCCGGCATAGGCCCTCCCTGCGGGGGCGTGAGTGTCAGCGGGCTGAGACTGCCCGCCACCCCCGAACCCCGCGCAGGACCCACCGAAAGCTGTGGCTGCACCAGGCCCGGCCCAGGAAGGCGTCCGACAGCACCACGATGAGGCGCCGGCAGCGGCTCAAGTTCACCAGGAGGTCTGCGGAGGGCTCTACAGGAACGCGGCATTGGCGGGGCCCGGACCCAACGTGGGGCGGGGCCGGACCAGAAACGGGGGCGGGGCAAGGACCTGGGAGGGGCGGGGGCCTGAGCCGGAGTGGGAGGGGGCTGGGTGGGTGGGGGCTGTGTGGGCGTGGCCTGGGCGGGGAGGGCGGAGAGGGGAGGGCGTGGGCGGGTGGGCGGCGCCTGTACCGGGGTGGGCGGTGCCTGCGCGGGCCCGGTCTTACCAGCGCGGGGCAAGAGGTCGCGGTCGTCCAGGAATAGCTTGTAGCCCCGACGCCGCTCCAGCTGCGGCTTCAGGATGAAGTTCACGAACTTCCGATCCTCGGCACTGTCGCTATAGGAGACGTAGGCGTCGTAGAGCTTCCCGTCTGCGGACAGCAGCGAGTCAGTGAGTCAGTGCGGCCGCTTTCCAGGCCGGGCTGTCACCTACAGGCGCCATCTGCTGGGGTCCTCTCCCCAGCTCCGCACGCGCACACAGGGCCCAGGCCCCTCCCTAACACAGGACTCCGGGTGGAACCCCGGACCAGGGTACAGGCCGCCGGCCCCACCTCTCGGCCCTACGGCCCCCTAAGGGCTGCATGGAGTCGCCTATCCTGGGCTCCGTGTGCTCACTGGGGCCCCCCAGGGTTCGCGCCCCTTATCCCTCCACCCCAGCTGAGCCAAGGAAGCCCAGTGGCTGACTCCGCCCTCCCATGTGTGCTGTCATCTGCCGCACGCACCGTTCACCTCCACCTCCCCGTACGTGTCTTGGTACCAGAGCAGCACATTGAGACGACACTTCACGTGGAGCAACGCGGCCAGAAGCAGGACCAGCAGGACCAAGAGGGAGGCCAGCACTGCGGCCAAGTGGCCCGCCGAGCCTGGAGACAGAGCTGCAGCCTGAGCCACTGTGCCCCCACCTAGCACCCTCCAGCCGCCTCTAGGCTCCACAGGCCTCCCCACTACCCTCTACCCCAGTGTACCCCCTCACCAGCTCTCCACAGAGTGAAGGAGAAGGAGCTGACGTTCTGGACGGAGCAGGTGAAGGACCCATAGTCCTCAGCACTGGTCAGGTTGACCCCCAGGACACTGGACACAAGCACCTCTGACAAATTGGCCTTGACCCTGAAGAGACCAGGCCCCACCCTCTCACCTGGGGCCCGAGAGCAGCAGTGGATGCCCCAGAACCCCACCTGTCTGGGATGGACACAGAGAAGCTGCAGAGTGGGGCCATGAGCTAGGACAAGTGGCAGAACCTGGAGGGAGTGTGGATGTGTTTAGTGACAGTCACGCTAATCCACGGTCTGGGTCCCAGTGGCCAGTGTTTCATTCAGGCCTTAGGACTCTGCAGGCACCCATGGTCCTGGGCAGTCTACAGAGTGAGTGTCTACAAGGGCCAGGTGTCCCTGTGGTTACTGACCCTCCATCTGTCCAGAATGGCACTCTGCCCAAGCCACACCCCAGCCTGTGTCCAGGTGGTTCTACACCAGGGTGTAGGTCTGAGAGAACACTGACCATTGCTATAGCCAGGGTGGTCACTGACCCTGGACAGCCCAGTCTCTTACCAGGAGTCCTCTTGGAGGTCATACTGGCTTCCATTGCCCAGCAGCAGCCCGTCTTTTAGCCACTGGACTGAGGGCGGGGGACAGTGGGGCCCAGAGACCACCAAGGCTGTGCAGTTCAGAGTGACCACACTGCCCAGGGCCGGCCCCAAGACCTGGTTTCCAGAAGGGGAGAGGAAGTTGGGGGCCCTGTCGCAGACATCTGCAGAAAGAAGATCCAGTGAGTTCGCTATGTTCAGGACACCGGGTTCCCAATGTCCCCAGATGGCCTGTGGGCCACAGGAAAACAGGACGGGGCCTGCATGAATTCCAGTGGCACGTGTTGCTTGGTGGGCACACCACGTCTTTCCACAAGTCCCATGGAGGACAGGGCCAAGCACCTGCTGGTCCTCACCCAGGCCATGAGCCCCAGGTGAGGAGCCAGGCACTATAGCCATCAGCCCTGTCCCCGCTTGTGGAAGGGCTGCAGTGAGTGTGGACACCAGGGTTTTGGGGGACTAAGGTGCTGGGCATGTTGGCAACTTCCATGTGGATTGGGAGCCAGGGGTCCCGGGACCCCCTGCTGACCATGGGCTAGCCTTCCCTCCTCCCTGATATATGAACTTTCTCATCTTAAAATCAGCTAAGGAGCATTGCTGAGAGTCAGAGACGATGGCCATGACCTAGGTGGTGCAGCACCACCACCCCACCACCCCACCACCCCCTGCCCCCAGCCCACACCTCCCTGCCCCACCTGTCTGGAGGCCCTGGGCAGGAGAGTGCTCAGGGCCCATGCTAACCACAGAGACAGGACTGTAGGCCATGGGGGAGGGGAGAGCAGAGCCAGGGAGGTGCTGGAGGGGAGGGGGGCCCATGGTCATCCCTCTCTGACCCATCTACCTGCCATGGTCTGTGCAGGGCCTCCTCAGGCAGGCTCAGCACCGTGCCACCCCTGGCTCCTCGGGATCCTCAGCCAGCACACTGGACCCCAAGGGCTGGGCAGGAGTCAGTCTCCGTCCTTGTGGGAGGTCAGTCAGGGCGCCAGGATGGGTCAGAGGCTGCCACCATCCCCAGGGAGCAAGTTAAACAAGAACAGGATGAGTTAACGTGTAACTTTGGCCACAAGCAGCACCATGCACTGGCTGCCCCTGAGATAGCAGCAGAGCACCCCGATGCCTGCACAGCATCGCTCTGAGCACCATACACGAGGGCCAGGAGGGGCCCTCAACTGACCTTCACCTGCCCCAGGGCCACCATGACAGCCCAGGGTAGGACAGGGGGCCTGCACCCCCAGGATCCCCTCGAGGCCAGGAGGGGGCCTCCCCTGCTCACACACGCCTGCACCAAGCCCCCACCTTGGCCTGTGTGCACACTCCCACACTCCCACACCTCCGTCACTCGGTGGTCCACGAAGCTGGCACACACAGCATGTCCTCGGAACAGTTCCCCAAGGGCACACAGCCACGAGATCTGCACAGCCCCTCACCGCACGCGCGCGCGCGCACACACACACACACACACACACACACACAATGCACACATCTGCCACCCGTGCTGCAGGCCTCCCCTCAGCCCGGCCTGACTCGGAGGACAGGCCTCAGGCCGGGAGAGGCATCAGAGGGTGAGGCTCGTGCAGCGCAGTGGGGCCGCTGGGAGAGGGCTGGAAGTCACCTGGTTCCGGTTCTTTCACGCTGCAGGGGAATGCTGGTCACTGAGGTCACGGATGTGCGCGCTCGGGAGCTGACTCCGCTCAGCAGGGCCCCCGGGCCCAGTCCGGAGCACCGGGAGTGCTGTGGAAGCATCGCCCAACCGAGAGGACCTGGCTTTTGTTTGTGTTTTAATCGTAGCTTCCTGGCCTTGCAGTCACATCCTCTCCTGAACCCAAACCCCACCCAGGCACCCACCCGCCTGCTCCGGGGCAGTTGGTGGCTCTCGCCCCGCCTGCCCCGCCGCCAGCCCCGCCTGCCTAGCTCTTCCTGTAACTCTGAGTCAAGGGCTCCTTCCTCGGGGCCCGCCCCAGCCCACCAGGCACCATTCTTCCCCAGGTCCGGCCCGGGGGAGGGGTTTGGGCCCAGGGTGAGGTGAGGGGGTCCTGCACAGGGCAGCCTGACCTGCCACCTAGGGAAGCAGGACGTCTCCCTGTTGTCACCTACAAGGAGTGTCTGACCTCTGACCTACTAGGACGGGGAGGTCCTGTGGAAACTCCTGCCAATAATGGGGCCTTGAGCAGGGTTCCTTGGCCCCCTCCCTGCTCACCTCCCAGGTATACCCCCAAATGGGGAGCAGTTCAAGTGTGCTATGGTGTCATGTGCACCTTGGCTTCAGTTCAGGAGGGGAGGGCATGCCTCCTGTTCCAGAGAAGGAAGCAAACAGGGGGAGGGGACCCCATAGCCTCTGAGCGTCTCCCCCTCCTCTGGAATGCACAGTCCCTTCCCCCGCCCCCACAGAGGTTCCCCAGCTCCCAGCCCAGGTAGGGAGCACCCAGCACTTCTGGTTGTCACCTTCTAAGCCCGCAGCAACAGGTGGCTGGTATTCACCCCCACAGAAAGCAGCCCCTGTCCCTGCCCTCCCCACATAGGGCCACCGTGCCATCTCCCGCATGCGTCAGCTGCCTTCCCTACACCCTTAGTCCCACCTTGTCCCAGCACTGCCAATCCCACTGTGAGGGTCCCACAGACGTGTAGTGAAGCCTTCCCACTGAGCCTCCTCCTCCAGGTGCCCAGTGCCCCCGGGGGCTCAGTGGTCAGCGCCCAGCCCAGGAGCACAGGCGGGAAGCAGAGCTGAGCTCTCCGCGCATCCCCACCAGCCTGGCTGCCTCTCCAAACTCCTGCCAGGCTGTCCACTGCTGTGTGCCCATCTGTGCCACCAGCTCCCGGCTGCGCCTGGGCGCCCCTTCCCTCCGCTAACGACCCCCTCACCCTCCCTCGCCCCCCCAGCCCCACCCTGCAGGAGCAGAAAACCCCCATCGAGTCGGGCGCTCTAGCGAACAGCGCTTCCGAGCCCAAGCCCGCCCCCTGCACTGCCCAGCCCCTTCGGCCCCCTCTCCGTGGTCCCGAGAACGCCAGGCTCCTGCGGCCTCAGGCCCGCGGCGGGGCTGCAGCTCCGAGCCTCGCTGACGGCCTGGATGGACCCCGGCGCCGCGCCGTCGGCTCTGCTGCTCAGCACCCCCTCGTCTCCGAGCGTCTCCCCCTCATCTGGGGTGCACGGTCCCTCTTCCCCCCCGGACGTCTCTCCTGAAGGAAAGAACGCGCCTAGGAGGTTCGGTCCTGCCCGCCCGAGCCCAGGACGCCCTGTTCTCCCCTGCCCCACGCCCTGCAGCCCGCGCTCCGCCTCCCCGGCGGCGGACCGGCCTTCCCACCCCCGCCCCCAGGCGCGGCAAGCAGGTAGCCGGGGGCGCGCGCGGGGGCGGGCCGGAGGGTGCGCCCACCTCCCCTGGCAGGCCGGGGGCGCGCGGGGGCGGGAGCGCGCGGGGGCGGGGGGCGCGCGGGGCGGGAGCGCGCGGGGGCGGGCCGGAGGGTGCGCCCACCTCCCCTGGCAGGCCGGGGGCGCGCGGGGGCGGGGGGGGGCGCGCGGGGCGGAGCGCGCGGGGGCGGGCCGGAGGGTGCGCCCACCTCCCCTGGCAGGCCAGGGGCGCGCGGGGGCGGGGGCCGCGCGGGGCGGGCGCGCGCGAGGCGGGCGCGCGCACCCCTGGAGGGAGGGCTCCGCAGATTGCGGTCGCTCCGCCCCGCAGCCCGCGCGCCGCGGCCTCCGCGCGTTTCTCGCTCGCCCCCCAGCGCCCCTGGAGGCCTCTGGCCTGGGACCGGGATTGGGGCGTCGGTGGGGGTCTCCGCGCGCTCCGGCCCTCCCCCTCCCTCTCCTGCGCAAAGGTCACCAGGAAGTCACTACTCTCGTCGGGCGCAGCCGGGAGGCCCAAGGGGCCGAGACGCGGGCCAGCTCGGGCTTCCGGGAGACGCGAGCAGCCGGCCCGGCTCCGAGACACTTCCTGTGGGACTGCGCCCGCCACAGCCGAGAGGCGCCTCCGGGCAAAGGGCCCCCCCCCCCCCAAGTTCCAGGCCTGATCCGCGCCCCTGGGAGTCGGCGACCTCCACTCACCACCCGCTGCCCCGGGTCTGAGCTGTGACCGCCGCTCACCTGCTGCCCAGACCTGGGCCTTGGGGCGACCGCGGGAGCGGGGCGGCTCACCTAGGCCAGGTGCGCGGCGGCGACAGCTCCAGCGGCGGCAACAGGTGCAGCCCCGCCCAGCGGCCAGGGCCGAGGGCGGACCCTAGTGTCCCGCTTTGCGCCCAAGGCTGGCGCTCGACACTGCCCTGAGTTCCGTTCCCGGGAGCGTGGCCGGCAGGCCTGGGGGCAGAGGCCGAACCGGCCCGACCAGCCTGGACAGCCTCGCTGCCCGAGGACTCTGTCTGGATCCCACCGCCCCCGGGGGGCACCTCCTGTGGTTCTGCCCCTCCTCCCCAGCGTTTCCTCTTCCTCCGGGGAGCCTGCCTGCCTTGACTCCTACCCCTAAACCCCAGGGGCAGGGAGGGTAGGACGCCCCTCGCTTTCGGAAGCTCATGGAAACTCAGAAGAGGGTCAGGAGATGACCCCATCCAGACCCTTCCCCAGCTGGGCTTCCATTTCCCATGTCCTCCCGAGAGCAGACACAAGCCACCTGAGGCCCAAAAGTTGACACGAAGAGGTTTAATTTTATTATTAATATACAAAGTTCTGCTGGTTGAGGGGAGCCAGAATGGTGGGGTCAGGGCCCCCTGACCAGCCAAGACGGGGTGGGGCAGGGTCTGGGGCCCAGAAGTCAGAGGCAGGCCCAGGCAAGGGCTGGTTTTCCTGTGTCGGGGCTGCATATGAACGCCCACCCCCCAGTTGTACGGGTGGCAGTGGACGCCCAGACTTCTAGGCAGGGTTATGCCATGCCTGCGCCCTACTGGACGGTACAGGCTCCACAGATCAGAGAAGTGTTGCTCACAGACACCCCAAACGTACACAGACTCCTTAGGACCCCTCCCATACACCCCCACATCCGCGGGCCTTCTCACAGCCCACCACCCCACAGCCATGGGCAGGGGGAGGCGGTGACAGCAGCTCTGCGGCTCGGCTCCTGGGCGCCAGTGACAGCTCTGGGTCCCCTACACATCTGTGCTCTTGGGGCTGGAGGTGGAGGTGGGAGGAGCGTTGGTGGGGGTCCCCCAGGCCCTGTCCCCGCAGCCCGCCCCCGGCCTCCCATACCACATCTTCTCCCGGAGCCTCTTGTACTTCTCCTCCAGAACCTTGTTCTTCACCGACTGAGGGACGTCAGGCACAAACCAAGCAGCCACGAGCTTGATGCACAAGGCCACGTGCTGCGGGGCAGGGGCAGGGGCTGAGTGGGCAGGTCAAGCTGGCTGAGCTGGGGCTCTGGGGGGCTGGGGGCCAGGGAGGAGGGCTCCCCCAGTCCCGGCCCACCTCGAAGAGGATGAGGAAGGCCAGGCGGATGGCCAGGAGGACCCAGAACTGCTCCGAGAAGTTGTAGTCCAGAGGGTTGCGGTAGTCCCGGTACCTGCGGTGGGGAAGGACCTAAGGTCAGGGGTCGGCAGTTCAGAGGGCACTAGCAGGGGGTGGGGAGGTGCGAACCTGCACTCAGTGATGTTCTCTGAGCTGTCCATCTTGACCGGGTGCTGGAAGTCCTTGGTGTGAAACACGGACAGACTGTGGTTGATGTAGCCTGTGAGGCAGCTGGGGGAGAGCACAGGGGGGCAGCTGAAGTGGGGGCTACATCCTGTCTGGTGGGGGGATTGTGGGGGGGCACAGCAACGACCCTGGACAAGGCCCCTGGGTGAGGCTGCCACCAGCTGCCCTCCCGGCCAGCTTAGAGAGCAGCTGGTTCTGGGGCCTTAGTCTGCACTGGGGTCCCGGTCAGCACGCCCCAGCTGCAGGCAGCACCGGGCCCTTCCTCTGGGCCCCCCGGGCGGGGCTGTGGTTGGGCCAGTCTCCCAGGAGTCTCCCCCCGGGGCTCCCCCAGGCGCTGTGTGGCAGCGCCCCCTTACTCGACTCCCGGGCGGGCCCCCTGTCGGCACGGGCCATATCGATACTTGTACACCACTCGGGGGATGAACTCAGATGTGAAGGCGATGACCATCCCGTTGGCAATGACCGCCAGCACGCCGATGGTCTCCAGCACCTGCAGCCAGGTCCCTGGGCCACAGCAGTGGGGTGAGGTGGTCTCCCGAGGCTGCAGTCCTCCCCTCCCTCACCCGCCCATCCCCCACGGCTGGGAGCCTGGACGGTCCCACAGTCTCGTCACACCTCTGCAAACGGCACCCCACTGCAGGCAGGGGGCCAGGCCCGAGGAGGAGACCTGGGCCAAGGGGTCAAGGCCCAGCCTCTCCTCTCCTGGCCCCCTTGTCCTTGACCTAGATGGACAGGGACTCAGGTCTCCCTGCCCCCTCTTCTGCCTGCTCCCCCTCCTGGGTCCCCACCCCAGGCTGGAACCCCTTAAACTAGGCCCAAGAAAGGGGCCTCTCGTACACCTCCCTCTCTCTGCCCATGTCCCACACGTCCCGCACCCTGTCCCCTCTGCTCATCCCTGACACCTGTCCCTCCCCGTGAGGCCAGCCTGGGTGACTGAGGCCACCTGCTCTCGGTGCCTGCCCGATGCTGCCAGGCCTCTGCCTCCCTCAGCTCCCTGTGCTGAGAATCCAGCTTTTCTCCCTGGGCCCCTCAGCCAGACCCTGGGGCTGCCTGTCTCTGAGGCCTGAGCCCACCAGACCCCGGGGAAGGCCCGGGGGGCTGTCTGTGGGGTGAGGGGCTTGCCTTGCCACCACTGCTGAGTGATGGTTTCACCTGGATGGGCGTGGTCCCAGCGCCCCTCACCACCCCCGCCCCCTGCCTGAGCACCCTGCCCTGCGCTCCCGTCCCACCGGACCCCTGACCTATGTCCTTGGCCTTGCGTGGCACCAGGCGCCGCTGTAGCCTGACCATCTTGATGGCGTCCAGGCGGATCTCCACGAGATTGCTGAAGAGCGCGAGCAGCGGGGCCAGCGGGAAGGCGGCCACGAAGATGGTGGTGAAGCCGTACTGGATCACTGCGGGGGTCGTCACCCTGAGCTCCCAGGCCGCCCCCCAGCCCCCAGCCCCCTGCCGCCTGTCCCCAGCTCCCACCCACTCACTCATCTCCATGAACTCGTCGAACAGGCTGAAGGTGTTGACGGGGTTCAGGTGATAGTTGCGCTGCCAGTCTCTCAGCTCGGGGTCCCGGGACTCACGGCCCCGCATGGAGCGGTACTTGTAGGCCAGCCACCTGGGGGCGACGGGAACCAGGTGGGGGACAGGGAGCGGTGCTGGGCGGGGAGGGGCCCCTCGGGGCTGCTGGCTCTGGGAGACGGGGCAAGGGCGGGGCCTCAGGCGTGGGTCCTGGGGTTCAGGGGCCCCCCTGGGAAGGAGGGTGGTCCTCACGGGCCCAGGTACTCCATGCAGTTGCTGAGCGTTTGTTTCAGACCCATGATGATGGCCATCTGCACAAACAGGTCCATCATGCAGCCACTGAGATGGCACTGTGGGCGGGGCAGGGACGGGGTCAGGCCTGGGAGCGAGGGCAGTCCAGGGGCAGGGCAGCAGAGCGTTCAGGACACACTGACCTCCTCCAGCTTCCACAGGCCCGCCAGGCGCACAGACTTCCCAGGGTGACCGTTGATCCTAGGGAGGACAAGGAGGCTGAGCGCCCTGCCCGAGCAGGTGGGGCCGTGGGGACAGCGGAGGGGCAGCGCAGGTGAGGCTTCCACCCCAACGCCAGGCGCGCGAGCCCACGTGCACAGGGGAGCGTGCGGCCGGTCTCCAGCGCAGACGTGCATCCTAAACAAGGCCGTGTCCCCCGCTTTTCAGAGCATGATAAAAACATAAACCCTGTCCAGCTGAAGGCCGCGCTCACGCTCAGGGGTGACATCGGGGGGCACTCCTGCTCCAGTTCCTGACAGCTACTACTCAACACGGTTCTAGAACAATGTAAGTTTGCAAAGGAAAAGGTTACTGTTTGGAAAACCAGGAAAAGCCAACTGGAGGGCTCGGTGGATAAATCCACTGACAGGTGCTCAGAGGAAACACTGACAGCAAAGTCAAGTTGCTTCCTGGGACACGCAGCAGGAGGAGGTCTGTCACAGACACCAGTGGCAACTAACACATCGGCATGCAGTTCACGAGAAATCCGTGGGCCCCACGTGACGATGACGGTAGAACTACGAAAGAACGTTAACCAGAGACTTGGATCGGAAAACGCGTTCTCGCCGAGCCATGAGCCACGTGGCGCAGAGGGGCTGGAGACGGGCTTGTGGGCGTGGGCTGCAGGCAGCAGCGTGGGCCTCGCCGCCCGAGTCACACGAACGGGGACAGGGCGTGCTGACACACTTGGGGAGAAAAGGAGAAGCCGTCAGCCAGGAGGGGTCTGGAGAGGGAGCAGCAGAGGGGAGGGGGAGGGCCGGAGATCGGCTGTGACAGTGCCTCTGTGTGACGGCAGAGGCCACCCAGGTGAGGTGGAGAAGAGGCGTGGACTACTGTAGCACGTCAAGTGAAAAAGACCCACCCGGACACATGGCTGAGAAAGTCAGAAGCCTGGGGACAGGAGGAGACGCACGGAGTCACAGCTGTAACGTCACAGATCCATTGGGGGCAGCACAGGAAGCCAGAGACCAGCGCACCTCCCTCTGAGGGCAGGGGTCCTGCCCACGGCAGGGTCCAGTCGGCACTCGGGCCTCAGCAGTGAGGGATGCCCCACCTCTGATCCCCTCTCCCCCCGCAGGAGGCCACTGGGAAACCTGGGGTCGGTCCTACACTGAGAGAAGGGTCGTCTGGTGACCTTAGGCACAGCCCTGAGGGGAAGGGATGGATGCCAGGACCGTGTCCCCAAGGACAGGCAAGGTCACAGGACTCCTGATGTCTTTAAACAAATGGGAATACTTGCAGGATTTTGTAAGTTCTTGGCAGTGTGCACGCACCTACAGAAGTTAATCAAACGCACAGAACGAAGGAGACGAAACACTGCACATCGATTGACCAGAAGGTTCGTGTCACTGATCAGGAAGGTGACAGGGAGAGTGTGTTCGCATGCGCTCTCACTGCAGCTCATTCGCAAAAAGCGGAATTGGAAATAGCCCCAAGGGCTACCTACTGAAGTGCTTGCACCAGGTCCAGCACATCCCACGGAAGAACGCGCACAGAGTGGTTTTAAACGCGGCCTGCCCCGCCACGTGGCCACGGAAGAGGCCCACGGCACGTTTTCAGGGTAGAAAAGCCGACAGTTATTTACGGGACAGACCACGCACGTCCGTGGCCGCACGTGTGTGCACGTTAAGTAACAAATTCTGCTCAGACGCGCCCACGGCGCCAGTCCTCGGGGCCTGGGCCTCCACTCGTTCTGAGCACGAACTGCTTTGAACATGAAAAAGAGCAGGTCTTCCCTCTCTTTGGGGGAACGTGGACTCAGAGGGCGCCCTCACCTGCCCAGGATGAAGGCGATGTAGACAAGGGAGGAGAAGTGGGCAAAGAACTGCAGCGTGAAGAACTTGATGGTGAACTTGCTCTCTCGCTCTGAGAAGGTCCTGGGCTTCTCTGGAATGAGACGTGGGGCTGTCCCTCTCCTGTCCCTAGCCCCACAACAGTCCCACACCTGGCCTGTCCTTATTGTGGTGGCTCAGAGACACCTGCAACCTTCACCGGTCTCCCAGGTGCAGCTCCTGCCCTCTGACGGAGGAGGAGGGAGAGACAGCAGGAAGGGCCCCCTGCCCCCACCCAGGGCTCCAAGCCCCCCAGCCTCAAATCCGCCCTGTGCTCCCCATGTCTCCCCGGAGGCCAGGGCGGGGCTGGGGCCCTGCTCTCACCGAAGTCACAAAGCTTCAGGGCCACACACTTGTTGATCTGTGGAGGGGGGAGACCAGAGGGCTCACTCTGGGCCACAGGGGAGACGCTCTCCCTGACCTTCCCCTGCGCTACCCACTGACCTTGGTCAAGATGAGGATGATCACATAGTGCACCAGGGCCCCGGTCACCACCACAGCCGTGGTCACCTGCTCCTCCAGGAAGGGCAGGGCTGAGCTGCTGAAGGCGGCGGCAGCCAGGACTCGGTACACCACCAGGACATGTGCCATGCCGATCATGAGGCAGATCTGCAGGGTGGTGGGCAGGACGGTGGGGCCTCGGGTGGCTGTCCCCAGCCCGGTCCAGCCCCCGCACGGGCACCCCAGTGGTACCATGAACAGAGACAGGATGAGGATGATGGTGCTTCTCAAATAGGAGTGCTGGTGCAGCTGCAGCTTGTACTCAGGGCAGTTGATGAGCTCGAGTGCCACTTCCTCCTGGGGAGGGCACCGGACAGACCTCAGACATGGACACAAGCCCAGACATGGACACACAGCCCAGACACGAATACATGGCCCGGACACAGACATACAGCCCAGACATGGACACATGGCCCGGACACGGACACAGGGCCAGACACGGGGCACTGGGGGGAAGCAGCCCCTGCGGGGTCCCCTGGCAGCACCTCACCTGGTCCTCGTCCCACCCGTACAGGTCCCAGTGCAGCACCACACGGGCTCGCTGCCGCTTCCAGATCTCCAGAAACACCGTGGCTGCAGCGGTAGGAGGGTGTCACTGTGTCCCTGGCGTGGGCCGGGGGTGGTGGCCCAGGGCACTGGGGACAGGTGTGGCCCTGGAGCTCAGGCTGCCCCCACAGGTGCCCTCAGTGACTCACCCCACAGAGCCATGAAGATGGCAAACAGCACAGTGCCCTCGTTGTCGAAGAGATGGGTGAGCTGTGGAGAGGGGCACGAGGGGCTGGGGCCGGCCTTCCCCAGGCCGCCACCCACGGGGACAGGGCACCCAGCTCTGCAGGGTCTGAGCTGGGTTTCCCCCTCCTCTGAGGACAGATGGGGCTGGCTTCCCTGCAGGCGAGCGGGACCTGGGGGGACCCCCAGGGCGGCAAACCTTGGCAAAGGTGCAGGTGTCCGAGAGGCGCTGGTACTTGCGGCTGTGGTCGCCGCGAGGGCACATGAAGATGTCACGGGCCTCGCAGATCTCCTTGCTGGGGGTGCAGGGACCTGGCTGGTGCGGCTCTTGCCAGACTCAGCCGTGCCCGCTTCGCCCATCCTTGGCCCCGCCCACCCCGCCCAGGCCCCGCCCACCCCAGCCAGGCCCCGCCCACCACCTGGCTCCGCCTCACCCCATCCCTGGCCCCGCCTCCAGCCGGGTTTCCACGCCCCACCAGCACTGCCCACCCTCGCCCAGGCCCCGCCCACCCCACCTGGCCCCGCCCCACCCCCATCCCTGGCCCCACCCAGGCCCCGCCCACCCCACTGGCTCCACCCCTTCTCCGCCCCATCCCTGGCCCCGCCTCCAGCTGGGTTTCCACGCCCCACCAGCACTGCCCACCAGCACTGCCCACCCACCGCCCCAGCCCCCCACCTGATCTGGCTGGCATCAAACAGGGAGAAGCCACTCAGGAAGATGATGAGGCCAGCCACTGCGGCGGGCACCAGCATGTAGGTGTACCAGCCGAGCCAGGCGAAGTACAGGGCCACCTTCTCCCCAAAGTACTTCCTACAACAAAGCCGCCCCATCAGGGCCACCCCACTAGGGGTGACGTCACAGGCCAGCGCCTGGGTGGGACAGGCCACATGGAGGGGTGTCTAGGTGGGGCACACAGCACATCTGTGAGCACGCAGGTGTGTCTGTGTGGGCACGCAGGTGATCTGTGAGGGGCAGTATTACCTGATGTCGTCAACTGGCTGCTCCCGGAACATCTGCCTCCACTGGGCCCATTTCTTCTTCAGGTCTTCCTCCCCCTAGGCACAGGTGACCGACAGTGGCAGCTTCCTGCCTAGGTCCCGCCCTCACACCCTCTCCCAGCAGGCCCACCACTCACCCTGTGCAGGGGGAACTTGGTCTCGAAGACCCTGTCCTTCACCAAATCATGGAATGTGTCTGCAAGTCACAGGGAGCCTCAGGTCAGCGGGGAGTGGGGGGACGGAGGGAGGGCCCCGCCCCAGGCTCCCCGCGTCAGCGCCCCTCCTGGTGGCTGCCACACGGGCCCCCTGCCCACTCCGTCCCTCACCACCAGCTGCCGTCTTGCTGTTTAGGATGAAGTTGACGATGCGGATTCTAGAACACAAAAGCCGGTTCAGGATGGCCCCATGTGACCGTAGTGGGCCCCACCCTCTGTCTGGCCAGGCCCCGAGCCCCTCTCCATCCTGGTGGAGTTCCCAGCCCACCGGCCTGACCTCCTGACCAGAGCCTGGAACCCAGGACTCATCTGGAAGCCCACCCCCCGCCCCAACCTCCTTAAATATTCCCAGGGTTCAGAACGTGGCTCTCTCGGGGGTGGTCCCTCCCCTCCCAGGACCCCAGATACCTGTCCCGACCCCCCACCTCCAATCATACCTCCCATCCGGAGCCCCCACACATCCAGAGCACACCCGTAAGTGCACGAACCCTCTTTACACCCCTGGGAGCTGCTTAGCCTGCGTGAAGACTGAGGCTCAGAGAGGTCGAGTAACTTGCTCAAGGTCACACAGCTAGGACTGGCACAACCGAGCACCTTACTGCAATCTCGCGCCTCCAGAGCATCCTCTCATGAGACATGGTTCCCCCGGACGTCCCAGGGCACTCACGCCAGCCTGCTCCTCCCAGGCCCCATCCGCTCGTCCTCCCCTGGCTCTGCCCCAAGACTGGCCAGTCCTCCTGTGAAAGGAGGCCCCTCCACTGCCTCCTGTGCAGAGGCCAGTCTCCCCTGCCAGGGCCCCAGCTGAGCTCGCAGGGGGGATGTGGGGAGGGCAGGGGCGCCGGCTCGTTGGGCTGGAGGGCCAGCGGGGAGA
Organism: Lyroderma lyra; assembly: GCA_004026885.1. Classification (NCBI taxonomy): domain Eukaryota; kingdom Metazoa; phylum Chordata; class Mammalia; order Chiroptera; family Megadermatidae; genus Lyroderma; species Lyroderma lyra. The sequence goes on from PVJL010007200.1 coordinate 47,892, forward strand.
AGCGGGAAGGAAAGGAGCAGCTGGGTGCCTGGGAGGCCAGGGACAGATGTCCGGGGAGGGGTCTTTGGTCTGGAGGGAAGAGGTGGGGACCGGCATCTGGGTTCGGAGCCGGGCGGCATGGCCTCTCGGAATCCTGCCCACCCTTTCAGTCTGGGGACGTGGTCCCCTGTCATTTTCAGAACACTCCCAGAGGTGGGAACTGTCATCGTCCCTTTCCACAGACATGGAAACAGCAGCCCGGTGCCCCAAGGCCACGCACGTGCTGGCAGGGCTCCCCCTGGCCCAGCTCGCGGCCGGACCCTCACCTGGTGGCGGCTGGGACGGTCATCGGCCCGGCCAGCTGCACTCTGGGAGCTGGACCCTCGGGCTCCATGAGGAGCGTGCGGTACAGGTCGAAGACCTCCTTGTCCGCTCGAATCCCGAAGAACACCTTCTCCTGGTCCTCCTTCACCTGGGGGCGCAGCCGCATGGGACCCTCCTCTTCCCCCAGAACCCCCCGCCCTGCGTCCACGGCCACGGGCCTGGCCCCTTCGCCTCTGCAGACCCATCCCAGGACCCACCGGGCACCCACGGCCCCCGGCCCAGGGCAGGCTCCCGCCCAGGCCCTCGGCCAGCCCACCTTGTACTGGAAGCCCTTCTTCTTGAGGTCCTCCAGGAACCGGTGCTGCTGGCGGGCCTGCCGGGGGTTCCTCAGGGTGGCGTGGTCAGCCACAAGGACATAATCCCACAGGTCGGGGTCCTTCTGGTGGAGGAAGGAGGTGTGGGGCCGGCGGTGGGGAGGGCGGGGGACGGCCGGCGCGGGGCATGGGATAGCGGAAGGGCCCGAGCCTGGGAGGAGCCCGAGCAGGGACTCACCTCGCAGGTGCTCATGTCCATCAGCGGGAGGCCCTCCCCTTCGGCCTCCACCAGGATCCGGAGCCTCTCTTCACCCTGCGGCGAGAGGCAGACAGAGAGTGGGGCTCGTCCCTGCAGCCCCGTCTCCTGGGCCCTGGGGGAGGCAGGAGTGCAGGTGGACAGGAAGGCGGTCCCCGTGCGGGAAGGGCCACGAGGTTCTGGGCTGCAGCACAAGTGGCCAGCTCTATTTGGAAACACGTCTAAAGAGCTCCCGACACCCGTAAGACAAGACGGACAGCCCCGTTCACAATGGTCCGAAGGTGCAAGCAGACCCACCGAAGCGGGAGCACCGGCGAGGAGGGGACACGCAACTCCCGAAAGGTCAGGAAGCGCGGTCAGGTGACCGGGAGGCACCACCTTCCGCCCGCTCCGCCGCGGACACCTCCCCGGTGGCGTGGCGCCCCTGTGCGACGCTGCGGTTGGTGCACACAGCGGTGCGGGAATTTGGGAAACACGCCTGAACGTCCCGCAGGGCAACCCGTCCACCCCCGGAGACACGGACGGGTGCCCGCAGGACCAGGTGTCACGTGAAAATCGTGGAACCAGCCCACTCCTGTCGGCGGGTGGATGGGTGGAGACGCTGCGCTGTCCCCACACCGTGGCCTCACGCGGGGCACTGGGGACCGATGTCGGGGGACCGACTTCAGGGAGACTAAGTCCAACAAGGACCCTCCAGGGTAGCTGCGGCCGGCACGTCCGGGACGGACACACAGACGCTGACGTCAGCGCGCGTGGCCCCTGGTCGCTCCCTGAGTGCCCCCAGCTACGGGGCAGCAGGAAGGCCTGTCACATGCCCCCTGCAGGGTGTGGAGCGTGAAGGGTGAGGCACGGGGGCGGGGGCCCCCTTCCAGACGAGACACTTAGCAGACACGCTGCCCAGGCCGCGAAGGGCATGGCGACACCACTGAGATGCCCCCCGGCCGGATGCGATGCGACCGCGTGAGGTCCCCTCCCTGTAGTCCCCTCTCAGGACAAGAAGGTCTCAGAGGGGCCTTCTCCAGCCCCGAGATGGCCCGGGAGGCGGATAACCAAGGACAAAGAGGGACAGAGGAAGCGTCCCAGACCGCGGGGAGGTGGGGCAGGGAGCCCTGACGGCTAATGCCCTGTGGGATGCTGCGCGCAGGACAGCAAAGGACGTGGTGGGAAGGAAAGCCGGTGACACTGGAGTCAAGGCGGCTGGGTTGGGCCCCTCATTTTGACCAGTGCCCCGGGCGGCAGGGTGCTGACTTGCGGGGACATGGGGCAGAGGGCTCAGGGAGCTTTAGGGACCCTCACAGCTGTGCTGAAGCTGCACGAGCAGGCTCTGAGGGCTGAGACAAAGGGACATGGGACCCTTACGCTGGGGAGCCAGGTGACTGGGGGATGGGGGACAGGGGCAGTCAGAGCAGGCCACACGGTGGGAGCCCTGGGGCCAAGCTTCAGGGACAGGACGCTGGCTTCGGAGCCGGGAGCCCAGGGAGCACCCTCAGGCAAGCCCCCCTCCTCCTCCAGCCTCGGTCAGGACGGAGTCTGCCCCCGGGGTCTATGCCGCACACCGAGCACCCTGTCACCCCAGCACCGTGCTGAGCACACTGCGTGTGCACGGGTGACAGGGGCCCCAGCCCAAGTACCAGCGGGCGGCTTCCCAGGGAGGCACAGGGACCCCGGAGGGACGGAGACCTGCAGCTCCCCAGGGAGCTCTCTGGGCTGTGTCCATCAGCGGACCCCGCCTCACGCCTACTGCTGGCCGGTTTGGGCACCGCCCACCGCACCTCCGTCCCCACTGGCCCTGGGCTCCTGCCATGGAATCGTGCCAGCCCACCACCCCCTCCGGCCCCCCGGGAGGCCCCGGCTCACAGCACCCACACCCTGCTGCGGCTGCCCCGTCCTTACCGTCCTGCCCACCGCCAGGGCCTTGGCCCCGCCGGCTCCCCCGCCTGCGATCCTGCCCCTGCTGCAGCCACATTCCTGCCAAGCTGCAGCCCGCCTCCTCCAGAGAGCCTGCCTGGACTGCCCCAGCCAGTCCGCCCTCGCCCCGGGGGCCGGTGACACCGGGCCACCCAGGCCCATTAGAATTTCAGACTAAGGACAGGCAGCTGTCAGCGTACGTGTGTCCCAGTGGCTGTTATCCGGGTCACCCTTGTGCTGGAAGAGTCTACGGTGTCTGCTTTCTAGTTTGCTGGGCTAAAGCTGCAGCCCTGCTCCAAGCCCCTCACCACGCACAGCAGCATGGGCCTGGGTCTGCCCCCGTCCCTCTCAGTCACAGGAGCCACGAGGGGCAGCAGGTCCAAGCACGGAACCAGAGGCGCCGTCCAGGCGTCAGGCCCCGGGGTACCCCCGAGACGGCGCACGGCAGCTGCCACCCGGGCACTGAGGTTCTCACCCCATCGGCCCCGGCGCTCACCCTGGCCTCTGCTCCCCACTTGCCTTGAGTGACAGCTCTCTTCCCGCCCCATCTCCCCTCCCCCTCCAGGCTCTGGGCACTCCCTGCCGTCCTGCCCACGGCCCACGGACACCTGCACTCAGGTGTGGCTGCCAGTACCTGAAACTTCTCCCCCCACTTGGGCCAGAGGAGAAACCTGCCTCTCACAGATTTGCAGGAAGGGGCAGGACTGATGCACCTGTCTCAGGGCACAGAGTAAAGTCTCAACCAGGCAGGATGGGGGACACTGGTGTCACCAGCGTCAGGTTCATGGGCGGGAGAGGGGTGCAGACGCTGGGCACCAGGCTCCCTTCGGGCCTCCCAGCCCCCACCCCACGAGCTCACTGGCCAGCCCCAGACAGGGACGACCCTTGCCCATGGCCGGAGACATGGACAGTCAGAGCTGGGGGACTCCTGCTTCTGCCTGCCCCTTCCTGTCCTGACGCCGGGTGGCCAGTGGGACCACCCTCCTGCTTCTGACAGGCCACATGGAACCCACACGCGTGACATCGCTCCAGATGCACATGGATGCGTGGGGGCCGCCCCCCACTATCCCTGAGGGTCACGTCACACTCCAGGCCCTCCTGACGGTGCCCCTAAAGCACGTCATCGCCCGGCGATGCGACAGTCCTGCCCCCACCACAGTGGACCCCACCCTGGCCGGCCCAGCGGGTGCACTCTGACCTCCGTCCCTCCCTAACCTTCCATCCCTCCATCCCTTCAGCAGCCCATCCGTCTGTCCCGTCGCCCCTCCGCGTGTCCGTCCAGCCAGCCCTCCCCACTCACTCACTGACGCTGCGGCCCGCACTGTGTGCAGCCCTTGTGGGCAGTTCGTGCTGGGAGTGGACACGGGGGCCCGGGGGGGAGAGGCACCTGCTGGGCAGGGTCGCTAGCCTGGGGGCCGGCCTTCCAGGGCAGGAGTGTGGCAGGAGGCGGAAAAGTGGGAGCAGCATTGCTGGGGGAGGGGGACGCGTGTGGACAGGCGCCCCAGGACGGGCTCAGCACCTCCGGGGCCAGCCGTCCTGCTAGCGACTTGGCACTCAGTGTCCGCGGGGCCGCGGTCCTAGCACCCCAGCTTTGCGGAAGCAGAAGGAGCGAGCGGGGCCGGCTGCTGCGCGCAGGTGCGGGCCCCCCAGCGCGGACTCACCTGCATGCTGGCGCCCCGGGACCGGAGTGCGGCTGGCGCGGCAGGGCCGGCCCCACCTGACTTCCGCGTGGGACTCGCCTCCCGCCTCCGTCCCCTCCTCCCGCCGCCGCCCGCTCCGCCGGTCCCTCCGGCAGTCGGGGAGGAGCCAGCAGCCCGCAGCGCGAGGGCACCCCCCCACGCACCCCGTCCCCTCCCCAAGGGACCCCACGCCCCACCTGAGGCCTTCGCCCTCACCTGCAGAGGGCGTTTCCGGTAAGATGGGGTTAGGCTGACACCCCCCCCCTCCCCGGGGAAGCTGGGGGCACAGGAGGGCTCCCCTTCGCTTCTCCCCATCCCGGAATACACCTCCCAGGTCCCCTCTGCAGGGCGGGGGCGCAGGAAGACACTCTCCTCCCCGCCCCCGCCCCCGCTCCGTGGACCCCTGCTTGGGGAGGGGAGCCCTCGGGGTCCTGAGGATGTGGCGGCCCAGCCGCATGGCCCAGTGAGGGGACAGTTCCACCACAACCTGCGCTCCCAGGGCAGTGGCTGGGGAAGGCTCTGGGCCACCCAGAGTGCTGTCCCCTGAGACACAGCCAACTGCCCCCACGGGGAGGTGGGGACCTAGGCTCCGAAAGCTGCTCCCAGTCAGAGGACACGTGGCAGGAGCTCAGCAGGGCAAGACACCCGGAGACACTGAACAGCACGGGGCAGCAGGGGCACAGCGTCACGGGGGGCACTCGTGCTGTTCTGGGGTACCCGGAACACCCCTGATGTTATGGGGCGGGGAGCACCCATGGTGTGGGGGTACCGACCCAGGGTTGACATGTCAGCTCTAGGTTTCCCCCAGGGCTAACATGACTCCGCCCACATTTCTGCTTGGGGGGGGGACCCCATGGCAGGCTGTGGTGCGACTGCATGATGCGTCATGTGGAAACAAGCCGGTGCGCTCCTCTCCCTGGCAGTGAAGTCGCCGGCGGCCAGCCCAGGACCCGCCACTGACTCACAAAGATGTGGTCCCGCCGCCCCATCCCCACGGCAGCCAGCAGGAAGAGGGAAGAGAGCAGGAGGGGTGCTCCGCCCTTCGCCCGGCCACACCCCACTGCAAGGCAGCCTGGGCCGAGCCCTTGCTCCCTGTGAGGCGGTCGGAGGGCAGCGGGGCCACCCGGCAGGGGCTGCCACAGGCCACACGGGCTGCCACAGGCCACACGGCCTCCAACGCGCCACGTTCTGCGTGCAGCGAACGGCGAGGGTTCTGAGCGTCTTTCCGCATCCCACGGCAGCTCCGGGACCCCCGCCTCCCCACTGTGTCCAGCTCGACCAGCTCGGAACGACCCGCGTTTACCTTTGCACCGTGCCGGAACAGTCCGGGAACACCCCGACGCGGGCGGTGGGGTCTGCACGGCTGCTCTCCTTGGCAGCATCTATTTAGCACCCCCAACGCCATCGCTGCCCGAGGACTGCTTTTCCTCACGTCCACCTTCCCACGGAGGAAACCTGAGTTTTGTCCAGCTCAAGAGTCCCTCCTCAGCCTGGGGTGCAGGGCACGGGCTGGCCCCTCAGAGGACGTCTCTACCCTCAAGAAGGGTGGAAAGGAAGGGCAGATGTCCCCGAATCCTACCCGGAGAGAAAGCAGGGACAGCCCATTTGGAAGGTCATTCAGCCGTACGAGTCAAAGCCTTCAGAGTGTTCACACTTGGGCCCATTAACTTAACGTTTTGTCAATGGCCCGAAGGGGAAAAACTCCAAAACACGGAAAAGGTGTCTTTCAGGCAACTGTCAGCTGTGCCCCCAGACGGCCAACAACAGGGACACGTGAGCAAACGTGGGGTGCAGTGCCACGCTGAGGAAGCGGCCGTGGGAAACGACGTGCGCAGGCTTCACGAGGACACGGACGTGCTTGTCGACGTGAAGAAACACATTGCAAACGTGTCCACTCTTGATCTCCGCACCGCTGGAATGCTTTACAACCCTGGAGAGTAGCTTTCCTGTCGGGTATTTATCGTTGCTCAGTGACGCCCCCTGTGGGGGGTGGGATTTCGCTTTTCTTCCTTGAGTTGGCTTTTTCCAAATGTTCTACAGCAAACGTCACTTTTATGAACTTCATGGCTGAGCGTACTCTGATCGTATTGATGTCTTTTATTACGAGCCTGATTTTCCTGAATCGCCCTTCCTCTTCGCCTCGGTCCCGAGCGCGTCTTGTGAGGGAGCCACCGTGCAGTGGGCCAGCCCTCTCAGGCCCTGCCGCCCTGGCCCCCCAGCTGTGGGCGGAGAACTTCGGTCGGGGCCCCTGCGGGCCTCCTCCTCTTCCCTGTGGACCCTGGACCCTGTCTTTGCTCCTCTGATTCCAGATCCCTGCACACCTGTTGCTGTCAGGCACCCTCCCCCCATCCCCACTTCTCCAGGGACCCTCGATTCTTTCCACTGGGGGAGGGGTGGGTGGCCACCCCAAAGAGGAGGTCAGGATCACAAAGCCACTGGGAGTGCCCCCTGGGCAAAATGACATAGGCAGGAGCCAGCCCTGCCTGGACTCCAGTGGCCTGGATATGTCTCACTGCGGAGATAGCACGGCCTGGACAGCTGGGGTTGGGGACTCCTGAGTCCCCTCTGGGCTGGTCCTGGGGGCCCCTCCTCCCACGGTGTGACAGCAAACCCCCAATGGTACTGGCTGCAGCTCCTGAAGGGAAGACTCCCCTCCCTGGCTGGGCCTCTGGGCCTCAGATCTGCCAGAAGGTGGTCCTTGCTTGTCACATCAGGGTGGCATCTCGGTGAGGACCTGAGCCCCCGGTATCCTCACCAGGAACACTTGTCTCCCTACTGCTCCTTGCAACATCTCTGGGCCTTAAATTCTTAGAGTTCCTGTTTTCTGGCTTGGGGAGCAGACAGCCATCCTGACTGAGTTGGCAGCCCTGCTGGACCTCATGCTTCTGTCAGCCCTGAGGAAACGCCCAGGTGGAAGGTCGCCTGTGGTGGGAGGAGTTTTCTGTAGTCCACTCACCTGTACAGACTTACTAGTGTTGCTTTACAAACTCGCAGCTCACTCTTCTTTCCCTGCAAGGATGTTTTAGAAAGCATCTCCACCACTGTTTCCACTATTGCCCACCATGAATGTGTCCTGCAGGCATTCGGGAATCTTGGGATCTGAGGCCAGGCCATGCCCACGTGAGCTCTGACCACAGGGGTGCGGTGGCTGCACCCCAGCAATCCCTGGGGAAGCCCTTACCTCCCTCTGGCACCCTGGGGCTTCTGGAGGTCATCTCCACGGCTGAGGAAGGACAAGGCCTCCACCCTTCCCAGGGCGGGGGACCTCCAAGTCCTGCTGTATGGGCACCCCCGAAAGTCACCTGTACCGTGATGGACTGCATCCTCAAAGCACGCTGCTCACTCCTCTCACCCTCCACCCCACCGCCTGAGCCACAGACCACCGGCCCTCCGAGACGCCCAGGCTACTCCGCCGAGTGCTGCGGTGGACCCTGCCGGACCACGAGTGTCCGCGGGGGAGGGGTGAGCAGGCTCCCCTACCAGGGCGAAGGGTAGTGGTCGGGACAGGGACTGCGCTGAGGCGAGACCCAGATATGAGGCTTCAGGTCGAAAGCCACAGGTGGGGGGCTCACCGTGGAGTTCCGGGCATGCAGGGGAGAGGCGCCAGGGGAAACAAGGAGGCGCGGGGTTGGGGGTGGGGTTGCGTGGGTCGCCAACCTCCCTGTGCTTCAGCCTCTCGGTCCCTAAACCAGAGATAAAAGTAGGACCTAAAAGGGTGTGAAGATCACAATAGTTAACACTGGTGAAGCGCTGAGAGCTCCAGTTAGCAAAGGGCCAGAGCCCGACCGCGATTGTTCACGAACACGTGGTGTGCGCGCGGGGCAAAGGGTGCTTGCCTGGACGCCGCCCGCCCCGCCCACACCCGGCCCCGCCCACCCGCGGCTCCGGCCAGGCCCGCCCCGCCCACGCCCGGCCCCGCCCACCCGCGGCTCCGGCCAGACCCGCCCCGCCCACACCCGGTCCCGCCCACACCTGGCTCCGGTGACAGACTGCGCTCCCGCCGGTTGCCAGGCCTCCAGTCCCAGGCGTGCCAGAGACCCCAAGGGGTCGGGTGCGTCTCCCTGCCTGGCCTCTACGCCCGGGAGAGGCCGCGTGACCCCGCTCTGCCTCTGGAGGGGCGCTCTGGGCACAATTGGGGAGAAAGCCCGTATCCAGGAATCAATCCCCAACAGCGCCCCGACGGTGCCCGGAACGTGAGCGCCACCAGCTGGGGGGAGAGAACAGGGCCCCGACGGACGGCTCCAGGCCCCGAGAGCAGGAGAGGGTGGCACCTGGCCTGTGGGGTGCTTGATGGAAAGACGCAGTGGCGGGACCTGGCTTGCTCCGGGCCCTTCCTGCTCATGGGTCCAGCATCGCTTCCCCAGACAAAGGTGGTCCCATCGGGTCCCATCGCGTCGTCAGGCTGCTCAAGGCCAGTGCCCAGGGGGCTCCATGTCCTGGTTCCCCCACAGTGCAGCCGGGTGACACCGACCTCATCATGACTCCCTGGGGCCTTCAGGATGGAGACCAGAGTGCAGCCAGCCCTGGCCAACCTCTCCAGCTTCACCTCCACTCACTTGCACCCACACTGCAGGACGGCTACAGAGAAGCTGACTGCCCAGGCCACCCTGGCGACAATAGATGGATGGGGCCGGGGCCTGAGGCAGCGGGTGGGCCCAGAGGGCAGGCAGCGGGGCAGAGCAGGCCGGCAAAGCCCCCACCGCACACCTCCTGCAGTCAGCGTGTTGGTCCCCAGCCTGTTGCGAGGCTCCACCTAGTGGTCAAGGGCCGAGACTCATGGTCACGTCACAGACCCGCGGGTTGGCGGGCTGGGCTGGAGCACTGACAAACATACTTTTACACGTATATTTTAACAGCTTTATTGACACGTAATTCAGGTGCCATACAACTCGCCCATTTAGAATGCCAGTTTTTAGTGGATTCAGAGGGATGTGCCACCATCAGCAAGTCAGGTTAGGGACATTTTCAGGGCCCTGAAAAGAAACCCAGCGCCCTTCAGCAGTCATCCCCATTCCCCTTCCCCAGCCCCTGGTGACCCAGCCACTGTTTGTCTCCAGGGATTTGCTGATTCTGGATATTTTATATACATGGACCATGCCATACGTAGGCTTTTGCGACGGGCTTCTTCCACTCAGCATGTTTTCAAGATTCACCCATGTTGCAGCATGTGTCACAACTTCATTCCTTTTTGTGGCCATTTCCATCGTATAGAGACACACATTTTGTGTATCCATTACCTCCCTTTCCCCTTTGGGCTGTTATGAACATTGCTGCTGTGAAAAAATAAATAAATAAAAGAAACCACATTTAAAACGGAGTGGAACCCTCACACAGCACGACTGCAGGTCAGTGACACACCCCAAGTGCAAGAAGTTCAGTTATAGACCCAACAGAAAGGACGCCTTACACTCCCAGCAACGTGCGTCTCTACTACCCCGGCAGGAGGAAGATGTTTCTCCTCTTCCAGCAACAAGCCCAGACAATGGTCACTGCGGCAAGGCAGCCAACCATTAGCCATCACCACCCTGAATTCTCACTCTCCTCCAGTGGACTTTGATTCAAAGCCACCACCCCTCCCCACCCCCACACAACTTGCTTTTTCTCTATAAAGTAAGATCTCGCCCCTTCGTTTGCTGGATTTGTCTATCGTTTTTGCTGCAGCATGCTTGCAATTCTCTGCTGTCGCTGAACAAACCCACTTTGCTGGTAAAAGAACTGGCCATTTGAATATCCGTGTACAAGTTTTGTGTGCATGTGTTTTCATTTCTCTTGGGTACATACCTAGGACGGGAATTGCTGGTCACGTGCTAACTCTGTGTTTAACTGTCAGAAGAGCTACCAGACTGTTTTTCAAAGTAGCTCAGGGCTACGTTTTTGTGGGGCCGGTCGGCATGAACAAATTGAGTCACCCCCAAATCAGCATGTCCACACCATTCTGACGGCCCAATTTCATGAGATTCCGCCAAAAGAGTTACCGCCGGCCACCCTATAGGCTGGAGCTCCTGATGGCATCTGGTCCTTGGCAAATGGGGTAGAGGGTCGGGAAGCGCACCAAAGGAGGACCGGCCGGTTCCACCGGGAAGGCGCTCCAGGAGAGGGCGGGCGGGGCTGCGGACCAGGCTCTGGCCAGGCCGCCTGGGGAGGAGAGGCCGGGGTAGTCCCTGGGTCTGGCGGCTTTGGAGAGACGCCAATCCACCCAGCAAGCCGGCTCCGGTTACCTAGCAATCAGGCGGCATCCTTCCCAGCAACCACTGCTTTTAACCCGTGAGGTTAGAGACTACGAGGCCCAGCATGCCCCACGGCCCAGTCGCGCGGACTACACGTCCCACAATGCATCGCACACCCTTTCATAGCCGCCCCGAGCCCCTGCTCTTCCAGAGACCCCGCCGGCAAGCGCCGCGACCCCTTCCCGGCGCTCCCCGCGCGGTGCGCGGCGCGCTCGCGGTGACCCGGTGTGCGTGAGGTCAAGGCGCGGGGCGAAGCGGCTCGGGGCTGAGGCGCCATGCGGAGGGGCGAGCGCAGGGGCGCCGGAGGACCGCGGCCGGGGTCCCCTGTGCCCGTCGGCAAGGCCTCGCTGGCGGAGCCGCCGGACGCGGCGCCGTCCGGCCGCCGCAGCACCGAGTCCGAGGTCTACGACGACGGCACCAACACCTTCTTCTGGTGAGGGGCGGCGGGGGGCTGGCCGAGGCCGCGGGGGCGTGGCCAGGTCGGCCGAGGCTGGAGGGGGCGTCGCCGAGACCCCGGGCCGGGCCTCCCCGGTGGTGCAGCCCCGCGTCTCTGACCTGTGCCCGTGAGCGAGGGGCTGAGCCGGTGCCCGAGGGACCCCGGGACTGGCGTCCGCCCTGCTGCTGGTGGCTCCCGGGCCTCCCCGCTGTCCTGGGAGGACTGCAGCCACCTCACGCAGGCTTTCCCTGACCTCCCTGTTGAGAAGTCACCCTTGCCCTCCGCGCTGTCATCTATGTGGTCCCGTCCCAGCGCTCGCGCTCTGGGAAGTTACCTGCTCCTCCCCGGGCGCGCACGAGCACCTAACCCGGGGCCCGTTGAGGGGAAGTTTGTCAGATGAAGGTTTTCTCTCTCTTTAGAGAAAGAAAGAGCGCTTTCGTCCCTTTAGGATTCTGTTCCAGCCAGGCCCCCGATCCGGTTGTCCCCCAGTCTGCCTTAATGGAGGTTGGGGGGAGAGAGGCCCTCAGGAACGGCTCCTGCCCTCCCCGAGCTTCTGCTGGGACAGTTCGTGCTGTTGGGTTACGCTGGGTTTGCCACTCTGTGTGTGCCGGTTCGGGGCAGCAGCCGTGGACTGGCAGGTCCCAGGTGTGGCGCCTCTGCGGGGTGGCTGTGTGACCTTGGTCCAGCCCTTCGCCTTTCCGAGCTTCTCTTTCCACATTTGTTGGAGAGACAGACCCCATCCGCCAGGAAGTGCCCTTCGTGCAGGGAGGGGCTTGGCTTTCCTCTGCTGGATGCCGGGTTCCTGGCTGGACGGGTGAGACACAGTGCTGGCCTTTGAGTCCTGTGGAGGACAGAGGTGGAGGAGAGGTGGCCTAGGGGCCCAGGAGCGCTCACATGTCATAGCAAGAGGAAGACCCCGTGGGATCTGCCCAGAAATCGGGTTGGGGTGTGGGGGAGCTTCAGGGGAGCCATTGCCCATTCAGGGGAAGGAGCTGTCACACAACCTCGGGAGATGCGTCTGGGGCCCAGCAGGTCCTGGTTTGCGTCAGACTTAGGAGAGATGTGGGAAGGTGGGTGAGGGTGGGGGCATCTTCCCTGTGGGTGCCACCAGCCCTGCCTCAGGAGATAATGTGGCTGGGTGGCTCAGGAGTTCCTGGGAGGGAGAGGGATAGGGTTCCTTGGCAATGTGGCCCCACACCTTGTGGTGTGGCCTGAGTTAGTGACATGCTGCATGTGGATCAAGCCCCTCTGCCTGTCCTGGTCAGGGGTCACGTCTCCACACCGCAAGACAGGCGAGGCACTGTCCCCTGAAGCCCAGCTGGTGACCACTGCAGACTCAGGTCCTGGCATGTGGTGGCTGGACCTGCTTACCTTGTTTCCCATTCACTCAACACATGTTTGGGGCCCCTACTTGGTGCCAGTTACTGTTCTAGGGGGTACAGCAGAGAGGACTAAGCACAAAGCTGGCACAAGGGACCCTCAGAAGGCACAGTGCCCTGGCTGAGGGGTGCCAGTGTCGCAGCACTGTGGAAGCCAGGGAGCACAGACCAGTGGCCCTGGGGTCTCTGTCCACAGGGTGCTTGGGCACTTGGGAGCAGGACACACAGCTGCCATGGCGGAGCTTACCTGTGATGAGGGGTTACAACACGGCTGGCTGGTGTCAGGGACCTGCCTGGTGGGCCTCCTGGGCGGGTGGCCCTGTCCTCCCCATGACAGGTGTGCGGCGGGCTGGGCCCTAGTACCGCCTGGCAATGGGGTCTGGTGCCTGCAGGCTCTTGCTGCATGGCGGGCCCCTTCCCGCACCTGTGCAGGGGAGTGGACGCCTGCTGGCGGAATCGCTGACTCTTCCCTGTAGAGCTAGCCTCTCACCACCTTTGGAGTCTCCTTGCTAACTTGCTAGGGTTTTAAAAACTCTTACTTTGTGTTTTAGAGAACTTTAATAGTGAATATTACAAAAAATGAATGTAAAGACTAAAAGTGTGTATTTGTGGCAATGACTTTATGTTCCAAAATTACTCACAGGCACTTCTGCACAATTGAAAACCTTGCTTTTGAGGCTTTTCTTTTTGGAGGTTGGGCTGCTCTGGGGCCAGCGATGGTGGTGCGGAGGCCACATGGTATGTCCTCGATTCAGGGTTTGTCTGAGCCTTGCAGCCTGGGCCTGGGCTCCCCAAACCTGGCCAGGGGAAGGGTGTGAGGTGGCAAGGACACGGCCCCTTCTGCTAATCGTGGTGGCTTCCACTGTGCAACATTCAGAGTCCACAGACTTAGAGGAACCGCGCAAAACGGTGCCCGCTGACGGTGTCTAGGAATTGTGTGGGAGACACTTGGCGACCCGATGCCCTGGAGCGGGGCCGTGGCGTGCGGCCTGTCGATGGGAGTTGGGCGCCTCGCTCGGGTCAGGGACCGGATGGGAACGCTTGTGTGCTCGGCCGTACAGCACTGGCCTTCAGTCAGTGCCTCTCGTGAGTTGAGGCTCTGCTGTCTGCTTACGTCTTACTGCAGCCGTGAGAGGCCTGGGGTGTCCTAGATGCCCCGGGCCCTGGAAAGTGCATTTCTCAGGCACTGTGGGTTAGGGGTTGGCCCGCTTCTCCTGCACCTGGAAGCATCGCTCGGCAGCTGGGAGGGTCACTGTCCCCTTGCGCACTGGGGACAGGCCTTCTGGTCCTGTGCTCCCAGTCTCCTGGCTACACCTCTGTATTTCCTCTCTAGCAAGTTCAGCAGGCCCGCCTTGCTGCCCACTCGGCATCATGAGTGTGGCCATTTCCAGGAGGGCTGGCAGCTGGGTATTTTCCACTCATGGCAGACAGCCAGCTGTCCCCACGCCCTCGCCGAGTGACGAAGTCACAGGATTTACGGCCCCTCTGTCTGGTGCCTGGATCACTGGACATAAACCTGCCTCCGAGTCACCCATTACCCACTAAACCAAAGGTGCGTTTGTCTTCCTGGCCCCAGGGAGGTGGAGTGGGGAGCCGCTGCCAGCTCTGCTGTCTGAGAGGGACAAGCCGCCTGCCCACGCAGAGTCCTGTCCTGTCCTTGTCCCTCTGTTACTTCCACATGTGTAGAAATGGGACTGTGTGCAAGATAAGGGAACCTTTTGTTTTAACCGAGCTTACAAGGTAGTGTTTTTATTTTCTACACGAAACTTGCAAGCTAATCCTTCTACTCTCATTGTAAAGTGGGGAAGGCCACCTCAGAGATGAATAAAGTTGCTCAAGGTCACAAATCTAGTCAGTGGCAGAGCTGGTATTGAGCCCTGGTCTGCTGGTGTGCCGTGCTGCCTCTCTGAGGAAGAGGATCAGAGCAGGAGACATAAACGTTACAGCGAATCGTGGACGGGGAGCACGGGCCACAGCCGGGGCCCACGAGTGACGCTGGCTGGGTGCCACCTCCCGGGCACTGTCCCTGCCACGTGCGCTGCGCGTTGTAGGAGCTTCAGGGGCGCGAGCCCTCGCCGTGCAGACGCTGCCTCTCTCGCCTGCAGGTCCTGCCGTGTGAGCTTGCGCTGACAGCACTGCCCCTTTCCCAGAGCGCTGTGATGGCGAACACGCTGGAGGGGCTCTGAGAACTGTGGGCGAGGAGCCTTTGGGACTTCACTGCTTGTCAGCCCAGAAAGCGTGTGAAGTGACTTAACAGCGTTTCATCGGGAAAGCAGTTCCGTTACTTCCCTCTGCGCTCCTTCACCCGTTTCTCCTGCCCCCCACCTCGCCTCTGCGAACCCCCGTGTTCTGCACCTGGGAGGTGGTTTGCGGGTGTTTGTTTAGACTCCACGTGTAGGCAACGTCACACGGTCTTTGTGCCTCTCTGCCTGGCTTATTTCACTCACCTCACACCCTCCAGGTCCATCCGCGTTGTCGGAAACGGCAGGTTTCCGTCTTTTTCGTGGCTGAGTAATACTCCACAGTCCGTAAGCACCATTCCTGCTCGCTCGTCCTGCGACTGCAGTGACCGTGGGCGTGCGTATCTTTAGGGTTTTGTTGTTTTCAGATAAATCCCCAGAGGTGGGACTGCTGGTCATCGGGTCTGGTTTTCATTGTGTGCAGAACCTCCGTGCCGTCTTCTCCGGTGGCCACCCTGCGTCCTGTCCCTCCAGCAGTGCACTGAGGCTCCTCTTCCCCACATCCCACCCGCCCGTGTGCGCTCTGCCTTCCTGGTGACAGCCATCCTGGCCGGCATGAGGCGGTATCTCACTGGCTGTGATCTGCATTTCCCTGCTGATGAGTGACGTTGAGTGTGATGGCCATCTTGGCTGTCTCTGTGCCTTCTCGGGGAAAATATCTGTTCAGATGTCCTGCCCGGGTTGTAATGCGACTTTTCTTTTTGCTGTTGCGTTGTATCAGTTCCTTGCGTACTCTGGATGGTCAGTCACCTCTTGGCAGGTGTGGGTTTGCAGGTATTTTCTCCCATTCACTAGGATGCCTTTTCGTTCTGTTGAGGGTTTCCTTTGGGCAGGAGGAGGAAGACGTTGTAAAGATGGACTTTGTCATACCTTAGGAACAGGGCTCTTGCTCTCCAGTAGTGCCTGCTTCTAGCAGTCAGAAGTCTGTCCTGCTCCATAGCGGTGCTGCCTGAGCCCTCCCCTGGGTCCTGCCTCAGCAGGAGACGGGTCCTTCTCACTTCTCGTCTCCCCAGGGCCTGGCGGTGCGAACATGGATCTCCAGGGGCAGAGAGCGGCCGTTACCTTCCAGATACTGCTGGGCTGTGGGGAGGATGGAAGGATACAGGACCAGCGCTGCCCAGGGCTCCTCGGGGAGTGCATCTCTCGGAGCTGCAAACCACACATCCTGGGTCTCTGGGGGACCCTTCTCGAGAGCCTGTCTGTGGAACCCGTTAGCTCTGGGCCCCCGGGCCCTCCCGGCACACTTTCCTGGGTCCTGACCTTGCGCCCAGATGTTGGTTTCATAGCTTTTTGGAGTCTTTCTTTTGAAGTCACCGCACAGTAACCCTGAGTTCCGTGAGCTGTGGCACGTGGGTTCCCGTACCCGCCTCCCCACTCGTGGACGGGCCCGGCGTGCCATGCCCCACATGGCAGGCGTGCACCGTGGCTCCTGCAGCGCGGCACTGCTGTGGGACAGTCGCTGGCTCTTGGTTGCTGTCCTGGGTCATCCCTGGAGCTGCTGACGTGCTGGCCATCAGATGGCCGGCTCTTCCCGCCCCATGTGGTCCTGCCTTCATTTGTGTCTGCTTCGGCCACCCTGCTGTTATTTGTGTCCACGTGCATTCCTGGGCTTTCCCGGCCCCGGCGTCACAGCTGTGCCACCAGGTCTGTGTGGGGCTGCTGAGCCTGCCCCGCTGCGCTAGCCCTGCCAGTGTCCCCGCGCCGGTCTGGGGTCATGCGTGCTGTGAAGAGCACGGCGGAGGGTAGGCTGCCTCATGGGCATCGCTTGGCTCTTTCCTTGTTCCTGGCGGCCAACCTCCTCTGTCCAGGGAGTGTCCGTGCAACTCTCAGAGCAGGCCTGCCGGCGGGGGACTGTCACGGCCCCTCCACCCGAGAGCGTGTGGTTCCGGAGGATGTTTTGCTGGACACGGACTCTTTCACAGGTGGAGCGTCTTGTTCAGAGATGAGGACCCTGAGTCTCAGAGACGCTCGATCGTCTCTCCCGGGACCCGCTCTGCTCCTGGGGACTTGGGTGCTGGGCCTGTGGTGCCCTTCGCAGGCGGTGGTGCTCGGGAGCTGGGCCGCTGCGGCGGGTCTCTCTGTGGGCATCCTGCGGTCCTGGGCCCTGACGGCGGTGGCTGGGAGCCATGCCTCCTTCCCCCACTTGCGGCTCTCGGCCCGTGCTCTCCGAGTTGGAGGGTGCGTGTCACGCCCACAGTGCGCTTCCCGTGCTCTGACACGTCCGTGTTTGGGTTGCAGGCGAGCGCACACCCTGACCGTGCTCTTCATCCTGACCTGTGTGCTTGGCTACGTGACTCTGCTGGAGGAGACACCTCAGGACACAGCCTATAACACCAAGAGGTAACCGGGCCCCATGCTGGGGGGCTGTGGGCTCCTGCTGCCCTCAGGCTGCCAGGGGGTCGGGGGTCCCTGCCCAGCCTGCCGCACCTCCCTCCAGGGCTGCCTCTCCCACTGCCCCTGGGACCACCTCACGTTGCATTTGCTTTGGAGACCAGAATGTGGCACAGTGGTCACTGATGCTGACGCGGGGGGATGAGTGTCCTACGGGGTAACTCAGTTTGGCCCTGTCTACCCGAGACAGCGTCCCAGCCCACAGGCGAAGGGCTCAGTCCCACAGACTCCAGTCACACGTGCAGGCTGTCACTCACACTGCTGACCAGCTGCTGTGGATTAGAGTTCCTATGACTCCCTCCTGGGGTTCGATTAATTTGCTAGAGCGGCTCACAGAACTCAGAACACTCACGGGGTCACTGGGTTACTGTGAAAGGACACGACTGAGAGCAGCCTGACGGCTGAGATGTGTGGGGTAAGGGGTGGGGCAGGGCGCCGTCCCCACCACTCCCTGTGGTCACCAGCTGGAGGAGTCCTCCGAACTGTGTCCTTCTGGGGTTCATGGAGCCTCAGCACGCAGGCACGACTGATTACGTCTTTGGCCACTGGCGAGTGAACTCAGCCTCCAGCCCCTCACCCCTCCCTGGAGGCTGGGGGTGGGACTGAAAGATCCAGGCCTCTGGCCACCAGCCCCCCTCCTCTGGGGCTTTCCAAAGGTCACCTCACTCATAACAAAAGTCCCTTCACTGCCTATCACAGGACACTCCAGGGGTTTTAGGAGTGTGCCAGAAAGGGGAACAGAGACACTGGGACACAGTTCTCACTGTAAGTCACAGCGTCACAGAGCCTGTGAGCACGTGTGTCAGGGTGTCGGGGGGTCTCCGTGACTCCACAGGGGCTTCCTGGTCAGCGAGCACTACTCTCCGCTCTTTTGAGAACGTCTGGCGGACGGCCCGGTCAGGCGCTGGGTGGGGTTGTGTCCTTGGCCTGAGGCCAGAGGCAGAAGCTGCTCTTAGAACTCCATCCTGGGGGTCTCCTGACATCAGACAGACTTGCCTCTCCTTCTCCAGGCTCACGAAGCCCCCTTGTCTTCTGACCCCGGGACAGGGGCAGCTGTCACTGTCCGACGGCTGGAGGAGGCCAGCGAGGGTGGGGACAGAGGTGGAGGCCTGGCTGTGTCGGGACCGCTGTCACCTTTGGTTGCTGGGCTCAGGCTTATAAAGCTTCCCTGTTGGAGCCAGCCCTCGCTTTTCTGAAAGGGGGTCTACACGTCGGCCCGGGAGCATGGTGTGAACATCGTCACCCATGTTGGCAGCCCATGCAGACACCCCTGTTCCCTCCTCTCCACAGGGCGTTGCCTCCCATGGCTCCCCGCAGCATCACCCTGCAGGCCTGTGTGTACTGTCTGCAAGTGCAGGAGGGGGCTGGGCTCCTGTGGGCGGGGCCCCCGGGACGGGCCTCCCCGCGGCAGGTCCCTGAGGAGGGAGCGTGGACCTGGGGGTGCAAGCAACGCGGGGCTGTTGGCAGGAGCCCTCGTTTGCCTCGAGCCCTCGTTTGCCTCATTTGCCTGTGACCTTGTCCCGCTGGGTGCGGTCGCCTTTTTAAAAAGGTCACTTACTCCGCCAGCCAACGTGGGTTTATTCGGAAACAGCAGAGAATCGCAGTTCTGGACAAGTGAGGTGTAGCAAAGGTGTGAGTCCAGCAAGCCAGAAAAATGAGGAGACGGAGGGGCTTGTTCGAAGGAGACCCCACTGGAGGGCCCCCCTGGACCGGGTCTGGGTGGGTGTCTTGCCCTTGGGCTGCAGCTGGCTGGTGGTTCCTTCCTGGGGAGGGTTCTGCTGGGGTCTGTAAGGGGCCAGCGGCCCTGCGTGAAGCACCCCCTTCTGGCTTGGTCCACTCCGTGAGGTGTCCTTCACTCATTTTCAGTGTGGAGGGCTGTGGTGTCTGTGGGGCCCGGCTGGACAGGGCGTGCCAAGAAACAGGGCTTGGTCACACTGAAGGGGATGTCCCCATGTGACTGTGAAATGAGGGCAGAGATGAGCAGTTCTGATGTCACCGGGCAATAAGCATCAAAAGGAAGAAGGTGACTCTCCAGCAAGAGTGAGCCCACACAGGGGTCCAGGGAGCATGTCCTGAGTTTAGGGGCTTGGTTTTCATTCAGCAGATGCCACATGCAGACGGCAGCCGTGGCCTTGGCCCCGCACTGGCCCCTCTCTGAGCTGTCCCTGCCCATGGTGGGCTGGGACAGTGAGCCCAGAAGGTGCTCCTGGGCCTCGGCTGCTGGCATCTCCCTTCTCCGGAGCTCTGTGCTTGGGGGCACTGGACCTCTTTGCAGTTCACCTCAGGGGCATGGAGGGGTCGCCCTCCTGGCCTTGTGGCTCTGCCCGTGGTGCCTGGGACCGGCCCCCAACTTCTCCCTAAAGGACATCACGTGGGTGCGTGGATCAGGGGTACATCGTTCTCACTCTGAGGCCCCAGCTGGACCCACAGGCCCCCCCCCCCGCCCCGTGCCAGCAGCCACACCTGGGCTATGCCAAGAAGCCCTGGGGCAGGCAGCTGGGCTTGACGTATTAGGGTTACGTCAGCACTTTTGATGCTCTCAGAGGAAGGCTTTGTGTGTAGGCAATACTTTGTACAGGTTATGTTTGTTTTCAGAAAGTAACACATTGTTTAAAATTTAGGAAGTCAGTTTCTCTTAAGCTTTCAGTTTTGGCTTGAATATCATTGTTCTTTTTATGCAGCTAACAAGTTCTGTTACTCTGGGGAAGTCAGTTTAGTTTTCTTCTTAAGTCAACTTTAGCAATGTATAATTTAATATAACATGTATCCACTATAGTGTGCTATAACATAATGTGTATCCACTGCAGTGTGCTATAACGTGATGTGTATCCACTGCGGTGTGCTATAAGGTGATGTGTATCCACTGCGGTGTGCTATAAGGTGATGTGTATCCACTGCGGTGTGCTATAAGGTGATGTGTATCCACTGCGGTGTGCTATAACGTGATGTGTATCCACTGCGGTGTGCTATAAGGTGATGTGTATCCACTGCGGTGTGCTATAAGATAATGTGTATCCACTGCGGTGTGCTATAAGATAATGTGTATCCACTGCGGTGTGCTATAATACAATGTGTATCTGTTACAATGTGCTATAATACCATATGTATCTGTTAATAGCATGCAGCACCATGAGTGTACAGAAATACACACATCGGCCTGCTCGCCACCAGTGGAGATACAGGCTGCGTTTCCTCTGAGCCCTGTGGTCAGTCCTCACCTCTGGCCACAGGCAACCGCTGATCTGTCCCCATAGGTCCTCTTGCCCGTTGTGCAGTTTCACGTGTACAGTGGTCGGCGTGTACCATGTGTCTGTCTCTTTCACTCGGTGGGATGGTTTGCGATATCCATGCTGTCTGTCAGTGGTCGGTTGGTTGCTAGGAGTGCTCCGCCCTGTGGAAGCATTACCCTTCACTGATCCACTTGTCCATTGGTGACATTTGAGACGTTTACACACATAAATACATACATATAAATATGTAAATAATATTTTTAAGACAATGAAAGACAAGCCACAAATGGGTGGGTAATATTTTAAAACATAACTGATAAAGGACTTGTGTCCAAAATGTGTGAAGAACTTTTAAAGCTCAACAATAAGAAAACAAACAAGACAGTTAAAAAGTAGGTAAAACGTCTGCGCAGATACTTCCCCAGAGGAGACGTGCACATGGGAACGAGCCCATGGAAGATGCTTAGTGTTGTCAGCAGGGAGGTGCTAGTTACAAACGGGACACCGCTGCACACCTGTTAGGGTGCTTACGACACGCAACAGCATGTGCGGGCAGGGACACGGAGCACAGGCGCGCCCCACTGCTGGTGGGGGTGCAGATGCCATGGCCACTTTGGAGGACAGTGTCAGCCTCTCCTAGGAGCAGACACACTCTCGCCCTGTGACCCATCAGTCGTGCTCTGTGGTGTTCATCCAAATGGACAAGAACCTGCCCACAGGTGATCACAGCAGCTTTAACCATCACCGAGGTCCCACACGTCCATCCGTCAGCAGGGTTCCAACCTGTGGGACCGGCAGAAACTTGACCTCCTTGGCCCTTTTGGCTGCTCTGATAATTAAGTCTGCACGAGACAGATGAGATGAACGAGAAAAAACGAGTTTAATTACAGACGTGTGGGAACCCCACACACACGAGCGGTGCAGAGACAGAGAGGGACCATGAAGCGTCTGACGCTGGGCCGAGGCTGCCGGAGATGACGGAACTTGGAAGGGAAGAGGGTCGTAGCGGGAGGGATGGCGGGAAGAGCGGGTGCGCGCGGTCCCGTTGTGAGTTGTTTCTGGTACAAGCCCTAAATGTGGGCAAGGCCACGAGTCCTCTGGAAGGGAGGGCTCAGAGGTTCCCGTGAGCCCAGGGTCTCCGTGCCTCCAGGCACGTCCCCGGGGGCTGTGAACGTCCTCGGTCCTACCTGCGAAACGTCCCGAGAAGCTGCACGTTCCAGAAGGTGGTCGGGAGGCTGTTCCACGGGCGTCGGGAGCAGCTCGGCCCAGGCGAGCACTTGTGTCTCACTCCAGGAGGCGGTGAGGCCCCCGGCGCGAGCACCCAGGCGTTTGGGGGGCGGCATCTCCGGAAACAGAAGAACGACAGAGCTTAATGATGGGAGCAGACGGGCCATCCCGGCTCTGAGTGCTGAAGGCATCTTCAGGCGGCGTGGAGGCGGGCGGGGGCCGTCTGCAGCGGGCATGGAGGTTGCCCACCGGCAAGCCGCTGGGCAGTTTCCTGGGGTCCGCATCCGGTCTTGATCTCAGTGCTTCCAGGTCAGAGGGTGGCAGGCCGGTTGAAGCCGTTGGTGTGCGGAGCCCTACCCGGGTGTCGGAGGGGATGAGTGTTCAGCTCCCGCCCAGGTCACAGACAGCGGACACGGCTCGCGCAGCCACGCAGGTGTGCTGCTGAAACCGGGTCTCCCCCTTTGCCCAAAGAGCACGTGAAGACTGATTTGTGTGCACACGAGTGTCCGAGAGCTTGGCCTGCTGTTTACGTGGGAGCAGGGTCACTCTGGCTCTCAAGTCTGCTTTGCTGGGGCTTTCCCTACGGAACCTCCAGATGGAACTTGAAAAGACCTCTCAAGACCAGAGAAGCCAAGGCAAGGACTTGCTGTCAGACTTCGCCTGCAGTACCTACAGATTTCGAGTGCATTCTGCTCTTCTCAGAGTCCCCGAAATGTCTGGAGTTTCCTGCACCTGCCAAGAAGTCATGTTCTGAACTCGGGTGGGGAGGCTGCTGGAGCCGTGGGAGGAGGTGGCGGGCCGGCATTCCCAGGGGGCGTACTGGCTGGCACGGTCAGTCTTCATCTTCGTTCCTTAACGCTGACTGGTCACACTGAGTCTGTGCGTGTCCCTCAGACGTGACTGTCCAGTCAGAGCTTCGGCAGTGTAACCGGTGTCCAAGTGTGTCCCGCTGCAGGGAGGACAGATCTGTATTGCACTCACGCACGTAACGGTTAGGGTGCTCACGGACAGCTCCTGCATGGTGGAGGGACTCAAACAAAGAGAAAACGATCAGCGTTTGCAGTTCTGCTCACAAAGGTGTGATTCACCAATTGCTCTGAAGTCGTAGCGAGTTAAGGGAGTTTTCCTTATACCTAGAAAACGTTGGCTCATTCGGCCCCCTGTTAGGGTTTGTTCGGCCTGAACCCAGCTTTCCTGTCAGTGCCCCTGACCTTGCTGGTTGATTGACAGTGCCGGGGACGGCGATAACCTCAAAGAGCTTGCAGGGGCTTCCGTCACACCTCAGATGGTTCGCTCAGGTGAAGTGGATGCCTCGGTCACGAGCGACTGTGGGAAGCACACTTTCTGAGTCTCTCCTGCGAGGGCATCCGCCTGGTGGCAGACAAAGGCTTCAATGTGTCAGAAGACGTGCACGCAGCAGAGCAGTGGACAGCCCGGACGGCGTGGCATTGAGTGAAGTCTCGTTAAATGCACGGTCGTGGGGAAGGGCCACGCGGCCGTCTTGGGCTCCCGTAGCCAGACTGTTTACGGATCTTAGTTCCTCTGAGTTCGGGGCAGACGGCTGCCGTGTTACAGGGCCGTCAGGGTGACAGAAGACGCACAGGGTTCAAGAGCGGGGGACAGCTCTGCAGAAGCAGAGCGGGCCGCAGGCTGTAGATTGGTTGTGGGTGCCGCGGCAGCAAAGTCAGCTAGGACGTCGCAGACAGAGATTCACTCCCTGCGGAGGAGGATTGCCATCAGAGAGACCCGGTGACGCCGACGTACACACGGGCGGCTGTGCTGACACGACACAGTCTTGGCGCTCTGGGCAGGGAGCGTCCCACAGCACCTTGCGGGGAGCAGGACGATGGCACGGAAGCCCCGTCCTTTCGGCCGAGGAGAGCGTCCTAAGCTTTGCTGCACTTGGGCTGAAGTTGTTCTTCAGGGCCCTGCACGCAGTCTCACCGACTCGACCACAGAACTTCTTCCTCGGGATTGCTTTTTCACCAGCTTTTTACAACTTTCTTTGTCCCTTGTGCCTCTCGTTCCCTTACATTTTCAGAAATAACCAGCACAAAATGACTTTCGATTCCCTTAACAAAAACACACCTCCACATCTCACCTTTTTTAAAAGCCAAAAGGTGCCGTTTTTCCTGCACACACGATTGCTGTCCTGGTATTACTGTTACCCGAGACAGACCGGCAGGAGGAGGCGACCAGACTTCCTGCATGTGCACGTAGGGGGTTCCATGGGAGAGGCGGCCCCGTCGGGTGCGCACACGAAGCCGTGTGCCTGCGGGGCGGCGCGCACGGTGTGCACGGCACGGCGCCCAGCCCCCAGCGCAGGGCTTCTCCCTCGGCGGGTGCTGCCGGGCGGCTGGAGCTGGAACGGGGGCTGTTGAGGCCTGGGGTGCTGGCATTGGCCGGCCGGCCCTCCCCGGTGCCAGGCCTCCCAGCACTGCCCTGAGGCCCGGCCGCCAGCCGCTGCCGCACGGGGGTCGGGGGCTGTCCCCACAGTGGGCGTCCTGGGGGTCCCTCCCACCCCCGCCTCCTGCGCACACTGAGGGCTGTTTGTTCTTTATTTGCAGAGGTATTGTGGCCAGTATTTTGGTTTTCTTATGTTTTGGAGTCACACAAGCTAAAGACGGGCCATTTTCCAGACCTCATCCAGGTAACTTGCCCTTTTTTTTTTCTGTGTGTGCCGCGTGGCGGTCCCGTTCTACGCGGTCACTCTGTGTCTGTGCTGCCAGCTTGAATGTCCTGCCCATCCCTGTTCCAGCCCCGCCCTGGCCGGCCGCGGGCCCTGCTGTCCTCCGAGAAGGAGGGTGAGGGTGCGCTTTGAAGTCGCCTGGGAGTCCCTCCTCCTTCGACCCCCGGCCCCTGCTCCTGACCTGTCCCGCAGCAGCTGTCCTCACCTTCTCTCCAGAGAGGCTTCCTTCCCACAGAGCCCCCAGGCCTCTCCTGGCTCCAGCACATCTGCGCCCCCACCCATCAGAGTGGTGGGACGTCCTAACAACCTGGGACCTCAGAGCTGGAGGCATGCTGGGACTGCCACCCCCCACCCCACCAGCCTGCCCCAGGCCTCCCCCCACCCCCTGCCCAGTCAGCTCCGGCCTCCCTGCGGGCAGGGCCTGAGGGCCACGACTTAGTGAAGTGTTTCTTTTCCGTCTCAATAGGGGTGTGTGTTCATTGTAGAAAATTGGGAAAATTAAAAGGAAACTAAATAAAAATAAAAAGCACTCATAAAACAACCAGCGAGTTTCGGAGGGTGTGCATGCGTGGACACACACAGAGCTTTGAAACAGTTAGAGTCACGTGGGGTTTCTAGCAGGCATTTTCCACTTCCGCTTCCTACACAAGCATTTCCTTTTACTTTTTACTGGACAACTGGGTTTTTAGTGGCCGCTCGTTTAGCTGTCGTCGGCACCTACTACAATTAGTTCAGCTCCGTGTGATTGTGCGTGTAGGGGTTCCCAGTCGTGCATCTGTGGGCACACGCCTGACGATGGTGGACGTGGTCTGTTCAAGGGCATGCGCAGGCCCCTGGCAGGTGTGACCAGGCTGCCCTCCGGAGGGGGCGTGTCCACGGGGCTGGAGGACGCAGGGGGTGTGAGCAGGGGCCCAGGTGCTCCGAGCAGTGGGGGGGCCCAGCCTGGGCTCTCGGCAGCTGCTCTGCCCCTTCAGTGCGTGCTGGGGACAAGGGTGCCACGTGGCCCCTGGCCGTGGGGCTGTGGTCCACGGGGACGGCTGGGGAGGGGGCCGGGCCCTCCAGTCTGGAGCTGCAGGGCCATCTGCGCCTACTCAGACGTCTGGCACGGGCAGTCTCGCCTCAGGAGGGTCGGGACTCCTGATAGCAGCAACGGCAACGTGAGGCAGTGCTGTGAAGCCCAGGTGCAGTTAGGTTTGTCGAAGGGATTTGGGAGGGACAGTGAGAGCTGCTGGGAGCTCAGTGGACAGCCAGCGGTCACAGCTGAAGGCATAGCGAGTCCGTCGTGGCCACCCAGCCACAGGCACAGCTCGAGCGGGACAGACAGGGGAGTCAGACTGGCCAGCGGGCAGCTGCTTGTGCCGGCATGTGACCCCTCGGCTCTGTCCACGGTGGCTGCAGTCACCGGCGGGATGCCTGTCACCTTGAGCCACCAGGTGCTGAGCGGGTCCCCTGTGCAGGGCTGTGCCAGGGGCCCCGAGCCCGCGTTCCGAGCTGCTCTGCCGTCTCTCAGGTACTTGCCTTGTGTGAACTCCGTGTTCCTTCGCGATCTTCTGTGGAGGAGCCCTGCCAAACATCTGTGCCGGTCAGAAAACCCCCCAGCCGCTTGAGTCAGGTCGTAGTGGAAGTGTGTCGGTGGTCACGCTGCCCGTGGGGAGGGGCGGCAAGGTGGGTGTCCTGGCTGTGCAAAGGGGGCTGTGGGGCCCCCGTCTCGCCGAGAGGGGCCTTTACCCGGAAACGTGCGTCGTCCGTGAGAAAGGCGTCGTCCTGGGGGTCATGTCCATCCGGCTTCCTCTGACAGCCGCGGCAAGGCCAGCCGTCCCGGGGGTCTGGGGGGAGTGGAGACCCTGCGGGTAAGGGGCAGGGGGGACGCTTTGGGATGAAAGCGAGTGATGGGCACTCTGAGGCTGTCCCCCTCTGTGGGGTGGGCGCAGGGCCTGGGGCTGTGCCAGGGGCGGCAGGCAGCGGTGGGGGAGCCCGTGCAGTCTCGACCTGGTCCACGAGCCCCTTGGGGCCTTGCTGTGACAGCACCTGTGGCAGTGGCTTCCCAGAGGTCTGTCCCTGGCTGTGTAGCAGCTCCTGGGTGAGGGTGGCCCGAGTCGCTTCCCCACATGCCGTCAGCTGCTGCTGCTGCCGCCCTGGGACCCGAGAAGCTGGCCGGCTTGTCCCACCTGAGCTCTCTCTCGGGTAGAACGGGTTAGCCACCTCGACGGTTTATCCCGTGTCCCAGCACGGCGTCAGCAGACTTCCCTGGGAACCCCACGTTCGTGTTTCCTGCCTGTGCCAGGCTGCCCTTCCGCAAACCCCCATGGCCGTTTCTCCCCGGCAGGTACGGCAGGCACAGTACCCCAGGGCGCTGGATTGACCCTGTGCAGTGAGCTACTGCCGAGGGACACCGCGCCTGGCCCCCCTGGGAACTCTCACTCCCAGGGCCTGACAGCCCCTCCCTCAGCTGGCTGCCCGCCCTCCGGCCCTCCCCACGCTGAGGACAGGTTTCCCTACAACAGCCAGGGCCCAGCCTCGGGTCTGCCGGCCCAGAGTCTGTTCCAAGTTTGTCAGCACCACGGGTTTTAGTCCAGGTGAATTCATTGTTCAGAGTAGGCTGGTGGCTTTTCCTTTTTTCACAGACAAAAGCAAAGGGAAAGTAGGTGTCTTGGGCCTTCATTAAACAGGATTATCAAGATTCTTGGGAGGTGAAAGTTATCGTTTGCATTTCGAATAGTTCTAGACTCCCGACCGGTCACGTTGTCGCCCGTTGAGAAACCGCGCCTCCCATTTGGGCGTGTGAAACGGTGTGTGGAGAGGAGCGCGGACTGATGGAAGGAGTCCTGAGGGATGGTTGTGTCTCCCCAGCTTTATTGAGATGCAGCTAACACATGACATTGTGCAAGTGTAAGACGCACAACGAGGTGACGTGATGCGCGTACATACTGTGAGATGGTCCCCACGGTAAGGTTAGGTAACACTTCCGTCACTTCTGTCATGACAGTTCTCTTCTCGGTGGCGACAACATTTAAGATCTCAGTAATGTTCAAGCACATGATACAGTGTCGTTCATGGAGTCACCGGAGGCACAAGTGCCTAAGTGTGAAATCGAAGACAGTTTCCTGAGACACCATTGTGGCCGCGTTGGGTTTAATCCCAGGTGCGCAGGGCCGGTCTGACGTTAGAAAGGCGCACTGACATGACTCCATCACGTTAACACTAAAGGAAACAGCCGATCACCTTAAAGGCGGAAAATAAAATTTCATACTCAGGCACGACAAAAACATCACATACGGGAATGAAAAGATTTTCTTGGTGTGATGAAAGGTACCCCCCAACTACCTGCTGCAGACCTTGACGCTGCAGGTGGGAAGCACTGCTAGGAAGCAGGGCGAGCGAGCGTGTGTGCTGCCGGGGCTTCCGTGCCGCTGCAGTGAGACACGGAGGAGGAGGAAAGGGTTTAAGGACCGGAATGGAAGGACGGGAAGAGGAAGCGTTCAGAGAGAAACGGTGCTCACTTCGGAGCTGGCTCTTGCTTTATGAAGTCCCTCCAGGGGCTGAGAGGGCCAGCACAGAGGCCGCATGTGTCCAGGGTCTCTCCGGGGGCCGAGAGGGCCCAGCACAGAGGCCGCACGTGTCCACGGTCTCTCCGGGGGCCGAGAGGGCCCAGCACAGAGGCCACACATGTCCAGGGTCTCTCTGGGGGCTGAGAGGGCCAGCACAGAGGCCGCACGTGTCCAGGGTCTCTCCGGGGGCCGAGAGGGCCCAGCACAGAGGCCGCACGTGTCCACGGTCTCTCCGGGGGCCGAGAGGGCCCAGCACAGAGGCCACAGGTGTCCAGGGTCTCTCCGGGGACTGAGAGGGCCCAGCACAGAGGCTGCACATGTCCAAGGCTGCGTGGGGTGGACACTGCGGAGCTGGCGGGCCAGGGCTCCCTGACACTCTGTGTCCTCTGTGTCTCTAGCTTACTGGAGGTTCTGGCTCTGCGTCAGTGTGGTCTACGAGCTGTTCCTCATCTTCATACTCTTCCAGGTAAGCGGCTTCTCTTGGGTAAACTGGGAATTTAGGGGATAATGTGGCCCCCAGGTAAGCGAAAGATGACTGAGAAGGCTTTGGACACCAGCCCCTCTGGACCTTTGGTGCGAGGTGTCAGCAGAAGTCCCCAGTCTGAGGTGTGGAAAAGAGGAGAAACTTTATTCAGGTGACCAGCTTGAACCGGGGAAAGGAAGCCTCTAGAGGAAACTCAAAATGCGTGCTGGGGACAATGGGGAGGCTGCCTTTTATAGAGAAAGTTCCTGCCCCGGTTCCTGATTGGGCCATGTTTATGCAAATGACGAATCCAGAGTCACACAGTCTGATTGGTCCAGATAGCACAGCCAGTTTGTCAGCCTCACACTTTCTGATTGGTTGTCATGGAGCTGCTCTGGTTGGTCAAAATAGATGTAACTAAGGTGTGGGTGCACAGCTCCAATTTGGTGGGGCAGGTCGCAGCCCATTGGTCAAAAGATCGTACCAGGAACTCCCTCAGGAGGGTGGGCTCAGCCTGCAGGAGCAGTGTGGGTGCCTCTTTCCCCTGAACCGCGGAGTGTGTGAGAGCCGGGACTCTGAACTGGAGCCCAGTTAACCACTGGGAGTCCTTCTCGGCAGACGTGTTCCTTCTCGGGGCCCACAGAAGTGGGCAGAGGCTGTGAGGAGACCCTCCAGGGAGAGCCGTTGGTGGGAAGACTGGAAGCATCACCTTCCAGCAGAGCCCGTTCTGAGTGTGGAACACAGCGGGCCTGGGTCTCTGGCGGGGGGCAGGGGAGGCATGCCACATGGGCCCCACCTTGGCGGCCTCTGGGTCAGGGGAGCTTGGGCAGAGCCCCGCAGGATGGACAGGTTCTGGTGTGGGTGCCAGGTAAGCCACCTTAGGTTTGAGCAGCAGGGGCTCCCGGTCTGGGCCAGGGGCCACACCTGGTGACAGAAGCACAGCCGAGCCCACGACACAGGTGCTCTGCATGTCTGAGGTGCTCCAGGGTCGCCCCCTCCCCTGGAGGTTTATGGTTGGTGGTGACTTCGTGTGCTTCCCTCCCTGCTGGCACTGTCCTGGGAGGTGGCTGGTGGAGGGGGGCAGCTCGCCGCCCTGTCGAATGTTGGATCAGGACCGTAGCCAGTAGCGTCCGTTCTGTTAGCATCCCTCATTCGGTGAGCACGTTTTCCTGGTGACCTTCAGGCCACAAAGTTCTCTCCAGGTCTCAGCCTCAGAGCTGTCAGTGTGGGGCTGCGTGATGGGTCGGCACAGGGTGCGTTTTACGTTCTTTGGGTAGGTGCGCAGGTAGGTGACACCAGTTTCTATCTGTGTGGACACCACCGTTAGCACATGGGGCAGTCTGTCCCCTCACACTTCCTCATGTTACCCTTGAGAGCTGTGTAACCCCTGGCCACCACTTGACCAGCCCGTGTGTCTGCAGGACACCCCCGTGAGTACAGCTGTTCAGTGACCTCTGATGCCTCGAAAGTCCACCCACTTGTGTGTGGCCACGACCGCTGCACTGCTGCTTGGGGCCGAGTGGTCTCTGTGACGTGGACGTGCCGCAGAGTGCCCACCCACAGATGTGGGGATGCTGGGGTTGTGCTTGGTGCGGGGCTGTTGTGCACAGAGCTGCCCTGTGCACCCCTGCCCAGTGTCTGTGCGCCTGTCATCTCGAGGGAGCTGCCGTGTCCGTGTCACGTGGCTCCGGGGACGGGCCCTTTGCTTTCCCAGCAGCGACGTGTTAGACCCAGGTGCCTCCCGTCCTCCTCAGCGCCTGGACGGTCAGCTGCTTTGTTTCAGCCCCGACAGGGGAGCACATCTCACGGTGGCTCTGATTTGCGTTTGTCCATTGGCTGATCTTGTGCATTTATTAGCCATGCACACGCCCCTTTGTCAAGTGTTCAAGCGTTCTGCTGCTTAAAAAGCTGGCTGGCTGCGCGGTGCTCGGTGACGACGGCTTCTGTGTAGTCCAGGCCCTTCGTTGGGTGTGTGATTTGCAGATACTTTCTTCAAGTCTGTGGTTCGTCCTCCTTCGTTAGCTGTGGTATTGTGTTTCTTTTCCGGATTGCGATGTTCATACCATGTCTATAAGATTTCTTTGTGAAACACCATGTTATTAAGATTTTCTTCTACATTTTTTTCTGAAAGTTTCATAGTTTTTACAGTTAGATCTCCATTTTGAGGGTTTTTTTTAAAAAATGCATTTGTTTTGAAATAATTCTAGATTCACAAAAGTTGTAAGGACTTGTCCATGGAGGTCCCGTGTTGCCTTCACCCAGTTCCCTGCTGGTAACACTTTGCATAAATATAGGTCAGTCCCCATACCGACTCAGCCCACGGATCTTATCACAGCCGACCGGCTTTATGTGCCCATGCAGGCGCACACCCGTATGTAAGAGATCTGGGCAATTTTACATTTTAGTAAAAATTTTCCGTCTAGGGAGTGCCCTGGTGGTGTAGTGGCTTAAGGCTTCGGCGCTGGCGCTGTCAGCGCTGCGGCCTGGGTTCGGTTCCCAGTCAGGGAGCTACCCACATACCAAAAAGCAAAACAAAACAAAAAAATTTCCGTCTTAACCATTTTTTTAAGTGTACAGATAGCTCAGTGGCATTAGGTGCATTCACAGTGTTGTGCAACCATCACCACCATCCATCTCCAGAACTTTCTCATCTTCCCAGACTGAAACTGTCCCCATTAAACGCTAGTGCCCAGCCCCGCCCCAGCCCTGGCGCCCGCCCAGGAGTGCAGACACATCCCGTCTCTGCATGGAACGACTATAGGTGCCTCATGCAGTTGCAGCAGGTGTGAGAACTCCGTCCCTTTTAAGGCGGAGTAATGCTCTGCTGTGTGCACGGACCACACCTCCATCCATGGACTCTCAGGGCATGTCCACTGGTCGGCTGCTCTGGCGAGTGCTGTCAGTGTGGGTGTGCAAGTGTTGGTCCCAGTCCCTGCTCTCGGGTCCTTGGGGTGTGTGCCTGGGGGTGGGATTGCTGAGTCACAGTGTAACCATTTGCAGACGCTTCATTCGAAGTGGGACCGTGCGGGGCCCCTTTCCTGTAGAGGTGACCCCAGCTGGTGGCTGGAGCGGTCCCGGGGGAAGAATGACCCGTGCCTGCTGGGGGATGTCCTCCTTCACCTGTAGTCCCGGGAGTGTGGCTCATGCTGGTGTCTGTGTGTCTGCGAAGGGCTCTCCTGACATCATAGGAAGTGTGTCACATACGTGGGGATGGGGCAGTGAGACCACTGATGTGTCCCCACCCATGCTTGGGCCACCCTTGCCCCTTGGGCCACCGGTCACCCTATGTGGCATGGCCCTGTGGGGGTGTGGAGCATCACCTGGGACTTGGGACCTCCCCAGTCTGCTGGACTCCAAGTCAGGGGATGGCATGCTACCTGCACGGTCAGTAGAGGTGTGTGCACACCACAGACCCCACGTGTGAGGCTGGAGGTGTGGTGACTGGCCCGGTGCCCTTGCAGACCGTCCAGGACGGCCGCCAGTTTCTGAAGTACGTTGACCCCAAGTTGGGGGTCCCACTGCCAGAGAGGGACTACGGTGGGAACTGCCTCATCTATGACCCAGACAACAAGACCGACCCTTTCCACAATGTCTGGGTAAGAACCGGGCCCAGGAGCCCCTGCCCAGAAGGCGGTGGCTGGGCTAGTGCCACCGCTTAGAGGAGGCTGAGGATTGCGGGTAGGTGCTGCCCTGTGGTGGGGGTTCTGGACCCTGAGCCGCTGCAGACCAGATTGGCGGTGGATCCCTATTGGAGGGCACTCTGCTGTCCTCAGTAGCCAGGATGCATCGTGGGCACACGCCCCGACATCACGTGCATGAGACCCTGGCCTTGTTCCTCAGAGGGGCTGTGGGGGTGTCCCAGGGGCCCTAGAGTTGGATGGGAGCTGGCCCTAGTGATGTGCACAGGGGCTGAGGGGCTGTCACGGGAGCCCTGAGGGATGTCACACAACCTGGTCCCAAGCAGGGCTGCCATGGGGTGGAGCGTGTATGAGGCCTGCGTCCTGTCACCCACAGGACAAGCTGGATGGCTTTGTGCCTGCACACTTTCTTGGCTGGTACCTGAAGGTAAGGTGACCTCACCATTGGGACAGGATACCCTGGTTTTCAGGCCCTCCCTGCGGCCTGTGGCCGTTTCCCAGGCACAGGTTGATGGGTTCAGAGGGGTCTGAGTGTGGTAGGCAGGGGCTGGGGGGCCACAGTGCAAGACCAGCAAGCTGTCCAGAGGGTAGAGAGTTGGTAAAACCGCCCGGGCTGTGGGTGTGACCCCGACCTGTGCTTGGCCCTTGGCACAGTGGTGGTTTGTGAGAGCTGCCCGCAAGGCCTCTGCCATCGTGCCGTCCGGCTTCTGAGTGAGAGCGCGCGTGGCCCCCACCTGGCACACCCTCAGGCCCTGGACACGAATGGGCATACCTGAAAGTCTTAAATCGAAGCTGCTAGGAGTATCACTTCCGGCGGTGGTGGGCAGTGGGCACGAAGGGGCTGACCTGCGGCGTGCATCCCCGTTGGTCCCCCGGCCTGCAGACCCTGATGATTCGCGACTGGTGGACGTGTACGATCGTGAGTGTGATGTTCGAGTTCCTGGAGTACAGCCTGGAGCACCAGCTGCCTAACTTCAGCGAGTGCTGGTGGGACCACGTAGGTGCTGGCCATGCCCACTGGGGGTGGACCCACACGTGCTGACCAGCCCTCTGCGGGGGTGACCGGAGGTGCTGGCCACGCCTGCCAGTGTGGGAGCGGCCTCTACCCGGCGCTCCCCTCTCAGGTCCACACTGCCCTTGGGGGGAGGGACATGGGGCCCAGAGCCGCCCCCCAGATGAGGCAGGACCGAGCTTAGGGTCAACCGGTGCACGCCTCCTACCCCCAGTGGATCATGGACGTGCTTGTGTGCAACGGGCTGGGTATCTACTGCGGCATGAAGACCCTTGAGTGGCTGTCCCTGAAGACATACAAGTGGCAGGGCCTCTGGAACATTCCGACCTACAAGTACGTCTTGAGAGGGCCCAGCATCTGTGCGGGGCCTGGAAGTGGCCCCTGGGGTGCAGCCAAGCTCCACCTGACCTGCCTTTCAAGAGGGTGATGGGCGAGGGTCGGGCCTCCCGTCACTGCCACCTGGGCTTTGGCCCTGGGCTGCCTGTGGGAAGCTGCCAGGGCCCGCACTCGGCTACGAGGTCAGCCCCTTG